>PVNU02002297.1:0-45559 GCA_003013855.2 Liriodendron chinense
CCGTTCGTCATTCTACCATAAAGAGTACTAAGATGGTCACATGTGTCCATGCATTCATGAGTACTGTAGCTGCCTCAGCTAGCTAAAGCCTTGAGTTAAAAAAAGGTCAACTCACTCAACTCGGTGCTGACTTGACCCAAATCCTATGATTGGGTCAGACTCGGTCGGGGTTAGTCAAGGTCAGACGAAACTCGGAACGGTTAGGCATGCCGTACTTGGTATTGAGTCTGAGTCGAGTTTCTGATCAGGCCTATTTTAAAACCAGGTCAGATCAGGTCAGCCCTAACTCGGTCCGACTCGAGTGGATGCCCAGGAGCGCATCAGGAGGTGGGTTACGATGTCACACATCTTAGGATTAGGCGCGACTTCAATGGATCTCCGGATCCACCGAGGTGGGTGCACCGTGGGCTTCACAATGATGTATTTTCCTTAAATCCATACCATCCAACCATTTTGACAGCTCATTTTAGGGCATGATCCCAAGAATGAAGCTGGCCCAATTCTTAGGTGGACCACACCACAGGAAACAGTCGCTATCAAATTCCCACCATTAAAAACTTTATGATTCGGCCGGCATGTTTATTTGCCATCTAACCTGTTGATAAGGTCTCAAAGACCTGGATGAAGAAACCACGAAAATATTATCTTGGTCCAAAGCTTTTGTAGCCCACAAGAAGTTTTTAATGGTCAATTACCACAGTTTCCTATACATGGCCCATCTGAGATTTTATCTGCTTCATTTTTTGGATCGTGCCCTAAAACAAGCATTCAATAAGGATGGATGACATGGATGTAGTCACATACATCACGATGGGCCCCACAGTCAGGAGTCCCACCCACCTCGGTGGATCTGGGCATCCAGTGAAGCCACGCCCCTTAGGATCGGATTTATGCCCGAATTGACCCACATTTGGTAGGTGGACCACAAGGCCTACCTACCTGTCCCAGTCATGTCTAGCAAATTGCAGACTATTTTTGGATAATCAAATGACATGAAAATATGTAAAAGTTGGTCCTTGTTAAAATCATGCAGGTGGACCACAAGTACCAAGAAGTTTGTAATGGTGGGCATTCAATTACCACTGCTTCATGTGGTGTGGTCCGCCTGAGATTTGGATCCGAGGCATTTTTGGGCTAATGCCCTAAAATGAGCCAGCAAAATGAATGGACCCCATGGATATAACATATACATCATGGTGGGGCCCACAGGACCGAGCAGTACCGATACCTATGTAATGGAGTGGCTGAAGCCGAATCCGAGGGACGCGGATCAGGTACTGACAGGTTGAGTAGCGAATAAGGCTACAGAAGTGACGTCACCATGTTATGTGGACTCAACATGATGTATGCGTTGTATCCACACCGTTCATCCATTTGGAGAGACCATTTTAGGGCATGAATCAAAGAATGAGGCAGATCCAAAATTCAAATGGACCCCACCACAGAAAACGGTGGGGGCAATGACATCCACGTTGAAAACTTCCTATGCCCACGATGATATTTATTTGAGATCCAACCTGTTCATAAGTTCATGCAGACATGGAGTAAGGGAAAACAAAAATATCAGATTGATCGAAAACTTGTGCAGTCCCTACAAAGTTTTCAACTGTGGATGTCATTGTCCCCACTGTTTTCTGTGGTGGGGTCCACTTGAGTTTTGGATCTGCCTCATTCTTTAAGTCATGCCTTAAAATGATCTCTACAAATGAATGGATGGTATGGATAGAATACATACATCATGATGAGGCCCACATAACACGGTGACGTCACTTCAGCAGCGAGATTCCCTGCTCAACATGTCAGTGGCTAATCCGCGTAACTCTGATCCACGGTGTCCATCCATTTTTGCAGCTCATTTTAGGCCATGAGCCCAAAAGTGGAACATATCTGAAGCTAAAGTGAACCTAGACCTGGCAAAATTCAACCCGACCTACTAACCCAACCCAGCCCGGGTTTTTCTAGTTTAGGGTTGGAAAATTTGACCTAAATTCAATTTTAGGTTGACCCGACCTGACCCAGATTTTTATGGGTCGGGTTAGGATTAAAAGTGACCAGACCAGACCTGACCTGAATCATACAGGAGTTAAGTAGACTATTATATATTGTAGTTAAATAATACATAGTTTTCTTCTTCTCCTCCTCCTATTTTTTTTTTTTTTTCCAAACACCTTGTAGGGAGCTATCTACATGTCTTTCAATTTAATAAACATTACGGTAGGCCCTAAGACTATTATATACTAATTTTCTTATTAGTTAAATAATACATAAAATTTTTTTTTCTCATGTACCCTGTTGAGAATGGTCCACATGCCTATCAATTTAACAAACCTAATCAACATGTTGAAGCATCGTCTTATTACTCTAACTACAGTGATGCTTAACGAGGTATGATTTAAAACTGCACTCTATTTTATTTATTTATTTTTTTCTTTAAGTATTTGGGTAATAGAAATACTCTATAAAAAAAGCCTCCCTATATATATATATATATATATATATATATATATATATATATATATATATATATATATGAAAAATGTACTATGTGCTCGACCTTAGGGAAAGTTCCCATGAGGTTGAGCTATGTGGGCCCCACTATGATGAGTGATGGGCATCCACACCATCAGTCAGATGCAACTTTATGTGGTGGGTCATGGGCCTAAAACTAAGGCCAATCCATGACTTCGATGGGCCACACCATAGACAACAGTTAAGAGTGGATATACACCAATTGAAACCTTTATGATCGTTTATAGGATCAACTGCGATGTAGTTGAGAAATCCAGCCCATCCATTGTGCGTGTCCCACTTAAACTAGAGGCCATACTAAGTTTCAACCGTATCCAAAACACAGGTGGGCCCCAACAAGTGTTTTTAGATGTTGTAGGTATAATTTTACACTCTTTCAGTTAGTATGGTCCACTTGTGTTCCTCACCAAATGCATGGTGTGGATTAGAAATCTCTGGTCGACCATACCATTAGAAAAAGTGGTGAATGACCATTAAAAGCTTTATGCCGGCCACAAAAGTTTTGGATGAAGATAATCTTTGTATTTTCCATTTTTTCCATTCTGGTTGACCTTATCAACAGTCTGGATGAAAAAGAAACATGATGGATCTTCTTACAGTGGTCCTTGGGAAGTTTTTAATGGTAAGCATATAGTTATCACTTTTTCTTGTGGTATGGTCCACCTGAGATTTCGATGTGCTTAATTTCTGGTACTGTGTCCTAAAATGAGCTGTAAAAACGGATGAACGGATTGGATATAAAAAAAATATGATTAATGTGGACCCTACCATGATGTATGTGTTTTATTCTACGTAGAGAGCGGGCACGGGTACACGGGTATCACCTAATCTGCGCCCATAATAAGGGGTCACAGGCAATTCGTGGGGACGCGGATTCCCGGCCCTTAGATCTGCTAGTCATAAGGGGTACTGGTTTCAAATCACTGTGGGCCCCACCATGATGTATGTGTTTTATCCACGCAATCCATCCATTTTGGCAGGCCAAAAACTATGGCACACCTGAGGAGTGAAAACGCCTGAATTACAGGGAAGAGGATCAAAACAGTGGGACCCACCTTATACAAGGGGGATTGCGTGTGAATGGGCAGCGTTTCAAACGCGCGTGGTCTTATAAAAAAACTGACGGGCTGGCAGGGAGTTTCTAGTGCGTGGATTTCCTGCGACAGCTTTGGCCGGATGTTTGTGAGAAATCCACTCCGTTCATCCGTTTTTAGAGCTCATTTTAAGGCACATCAACAAAAATAAGGTGAATCCAAATCCCAGGGAGGCCATACGAGAGGGAAAACTGGTGAAAGAAATGCCTATTGTTGCAACCTTACTGGGCTCCATCTTATGTTTATATGCCATCCAAACAGTTTATAAGGTCATTCCCATTGGGATGAACTGAAAACACAGAAACATAACTTGATACCCATATGAATGTTTCAAATATTTTGCAGGCTAATCAAAACATTAAGCTCTTTCTTTGTGTCAACGCTCAAGAATTCAAAAACTAGAATTTGCCATTTGAACAGATGTTTCTAGAGGAATTGCTTGATATTCCGGCATAGTACAATGAATCATACTCGTGCGCACATGCAATGTACACAGCATGCATGTGAGCAATACCACTCAAGTTGTGCACCTATCGCCAGTGGGCATTGCCCAAAAACTACATAAATCAGATGAAACTGCCCATCTAACGATTTTTCTCTACCTCCATCCACCCACAAAATAGCCATAATCAGATCCCCAGGACCATCCAATCAGCATGACATCTATCCTAAGCCCCATCGACAATGATAACCCGGTTTCGAACGGACTGGATCGACGTACACAATCCCCCACGTCTATCTACCATGCATGCATGCATGAGTACAACCCACGTCTATCTACCATGCATGCATTTAATCCCCAATGTTTTCTCTCATGTGGCCCAGTTGATTTTTGTATCCGCCTAATTTTTAATCACATATCTTAAAATGATCTTGAAAATCGGATAGACGGAGTGGATTTCTCACAAGCATCACGGTGGCCCCACCTACCTTCATGCAAAAGGATCTGGACGGAAATCCGCGAACGAATTTGTTTTTTATGGTAAAAACTTTTATACTCTGGGAGATTGTACTCTACGATACGCACCCACTTAGAAATTGCATACGTTGCATTCGAAAAACTAAAATTAAACCCTCCAACTTATAGGTAACTGCTTAGATGTGTCGTGAAGAAATTATCACGCTTGTTTGGTTACCTGTCTATCAGATAGGGGGACATTTATTGGACGGGTAAAGAAGAGAATATCCAATGGTCTTAATTCAAGAAACAAGTGACTCCGAATGAGAGGTCAGGATTATTCAACGAGTGACAACGAATCTGATTGTTCAACCAATCAATCTGATTTCTGTACTCTATAGAATTAGAGAAAGTGGGTTATAATGTGTTTAGTATGAGTAAGGTATGCCACGGTGGCATTTTCTTAGTGCCTGCGTATCAAGAGTCCAACGAAACTAGAGTATCAAAGAACTGTTCTTAACATCCGTAATGACGTCGGGAGACGGAAACAAAACGGCTTCCGTCCACCTGGCTCTATATTTAAGGAGTGCCTGGCTTCAGGTCACAGCCACGTACTCTCTCTCTCTCTCTCTCTCTCTCTCTCTCTCTCTCACTCACACCGTCTTTGAAAGGAAGAAGAGAGAAATGTCGAAATCTCCAGAGGAAGAACACCCACAAAAGGCATTTGGGTGGGCTGCAAGAGACTCATCTGGAGTCCTCTCCCCTTTCAAATTCTCTCGAAGGTCTGAGATTATTCCTTTTTCTTTTCTTTTGAAATGAGACATTTCTCTTTGTTTTCTTTGGAATTTTTCTTTTTCTTTTGGTGGGTATTTTTGGTATTGTCTATTCTGTGGTTTGTTTCAATCTCTCTCTCTCTGATATTTTATGGAACCCTCATTTCTTTTGTGCGTGTTGTTATTGCAATGAGATCTTTCTTTTTTATTTTCTTTGTATTTTTCGTATTTTCTATTCTCTCTTATTGCAATGAGATCTTTCTTTTTTATTTTCTTTGTAATTTTTTTTTCTTATTTTGGTGGGTTTTTTGGTATTATATATGCTCTCTCTCTCTCTGATTGTTCTGGGCTGCGAGATCTTCTCTCTGGTATTTAATGCACGAGATTCTCTCTCTCTCTCTCTCTCTCTCTCTCTCTCTCTCTCTCTCTTCTTGATTTTTCTGGCACCCTCTATTTCTCTGATTTTCTTGATTTTTCTGTCACCCTCTTTTATTTTCGTTTGTATCTGGTTTTCATGCAGAGTTTTCTTTGGAATTTTTTTTTGTTGGGTGTTTTTAGTATTTTACATTCTATAATTTGTGAGCGATTCGTGATAATAAGAATTTATGTTCATTTTAATTGAAATAATATTTTCCTAAGTAAGCTTTTTTTAAGTAATAGAAAGGAGTAATTTCTAGAAATATGGAATGTGGAGAAAGGAGTGAAACCATGATTCGTAAATGACCCCAAATGGGCCATAATCAATCACGGCACCCTTGTGCATGGCACGATAGATCATAGATTCAAACCATCCACCACAACTAACCCTGGCTCAAGAATCAGGTTGCTCCACTGGTTGGGTAGGCCACCGTTTCAAAACCAAATGTAGAGCTTGAAAATTTTGGGTGAAGCCTTTTAACCCAACATTGGGGCCCACATGCTGAGTGGACCAGATTTTACATTTGGACAGCATGTATAAGGTGGGACCAGATGATGGATGGATTGGATCTGGCACCTACATGCCGTGCACTTAGAAAAGCTTTGGACGTACATGAAGGGCATTTTGGTCCCATTATTGCTAGGGCAATCAACGGGCCGGGCTTGGGGTCCATTCGGCCCAGAGCCCGTCACATTGACTGCCCGACTCACTAATACGGGGTGCTGTGTGGGGCCCACAAAGATGTGGGTGATAAATCTACTCTTTTCATCAGTTTTGAAAGACCACAATAGGACCTGATTCTAAAAATCATGTATATCCAAAACTCATATGGATCAGACCATAGTAAACAAGGGGGATTGAACGCCCGGGGTGTGAAAAAGTTTCGTAACAAAATGATATTTGTTCCAACAGTTCATCTGAGTGGCAATAACCCTATGAACGGTTTGGATGGCATTTAATCATTATGTTCAGCTCCAGGAAGATTTCAACTGTGGACGTTTCTGTTCACACTGTTTCTTTGGTCTGGCCCACTTGGGTCTTGGGTCTGCCTGATTTTTAGAATCCCGTCCTATTGTGGTCTTTCAAAACAGATGGACGGAGTGGATTTGTCATCTACATGTGGCCCGTGCATCCATAATGACTATTAAGCCAAAATAATAATAATAATAATAATGATAATAAAGAAATCAGGGAGGCTGGACGGATTACGTGTCGGATTCTGTTGTGGGGTCCATCTAAGATTTGAGTCATCTTTACTTTTGGGATCTTACCATAAAATTAGCTTTGAAAATGGTTGGACGGTGTGGATTTAAGTTACATACATCACTGTGATCCCTACAGTCAGAAGTCCTACACACCTCAGTTGATCCGGGTTCTCACCAAATCCGCTCCTGGCTCCGCCATGGAAAACCACTTTTCATGCTCTGAGTATTTTTGTTATTTCACCCTATTTTTAGTACGATTCTTAGGACGTTTTTTGCACACAAAATCCAGCTGGGCACGAAAATGAGGCACCTTTGATCATCAGGTGGGCCACGCTGTTGGATTAAAAATTCCGGACTCGACTTCCACCGAGATCGGTGTATCCCTGACTGTGGGCCCACCTTGATGTATATGTCTTATATCCATGCTGTCCATCCTTTTCGCCAGCTAATTTTATGGCATGATCCCAAAAATGCAGCAGATCCAAATCTCAGGTGGACCACACCACAGGAAAAAAAAATGGTGATCGAACGGGCACCATTAAGAACTTCCTAAGGCCCACTGTAATGTTTACTTTACATCCGATCCGTTGATAAGGCCACATAGACCTAAATGAAGGGAAAACACAAATATCCGCTTGATTCGAAATTTTTGTGGCCAATGGTCAATCACCATTGTTTCCAATGGCGTGTTACACACCGTGAGATTTGGATGGCGTGAAATAAGACACATACATAACGGTGGGCCCCACCGTGAGGGATCCACCGAAGCCGTTTCCCTTTGTGATGGGTCCACATTGCGAAGTGTCTAGACAATGGACACGTGTCCTATTTCTTGTGCGAGGCTGAGTAGATGATTAAAAGATAATGCATGTTAACGACCTTTTACATAGAAAATATTTTAATCTGAATTGTGATGTGTTTGTAGGGCGAACGGTGAGGATGATGTCACACTCAAGATACTCTACTGCGGAGTCTGCCATTCGGACCTTCACTCCGTTAAGAACGACTGGGGAAATTCCATCTATCCCTTGCTCCCAGGGTAAGATCGTCTTAACGCCGTTATGATGGAAAGGGTATGTGGAATGAATAGGCGATTCGCTCGGGGAAATAACGAAAAAAGGGGAGCGGATTAGATAATGATGCATTTCTTTAAATCCACACCGTCTAACCATTTTGAAAGCTCATTTTAGGGTATCATCCCAAAAATGAAGGTGACTCAAATCTTAGGTGGACATCACCACAGGAAACAGTCCTGATTGAATCCCACCATTAAAAACTTCATGGATTCCACCAAAATGTTTATTTTCCAATTTCCATCCAACCGGTTGATAATGACACAAACACCTAGATGAAGAGACCACACAAATATCATCTTGATCCAAACCTTTTGTGGCCCGGGAAAAGTTTTTAATGGTCAATCACCGTTATTTCCAGTATTATGGTCCATCTGGAATTTGGAACTGCCTCATTTTATGGATCATGCCGTAAAATGAGCTTTCAATATTTCAATACGGATGGACGTTGTGGATATAGTCACATACACCAGAGTGGGCCCCACGGTCAGGGGTCCCACGCACCTCGGTCGATCCGGGGTGTCACCTAATCCGCTCCCACGAAAAAGTGACCCCTGTGTCGTTCTCAGGTGAGGCCCACTCAGTTTGAACATGATCTGAACCGGTAAATCAGGTTTGGCTTGGAAACCCATGTGGTAAAAATCCGTGCAGCTAACAGCACCCGTGGGTGCGTTGCGTGACTGACTTGGGTGGGTGAGAAGGAACTGACAAATATCATCTTAATAAAAAACTTTCGTGGCTTTTAAAAAGTTTTCAATGGTAGACATTCAATCCCCACAGGTCTTTGTAGTGTGGTTCACTTGAGTTTCGAATCTGCCTCTTTGTTTGGCTCTTGCTAAAAAATGATCTCATAAAAAATCGAAGACAAGATGGGGTATAACACATACATCATGGTAAGGCTTACAGAACTTGGTGACATCAACATATCACAGAGTTTGGTGGAGGTAATCGGCTTCCCTTCATAAGATGGCGTACATCTACCTTGGTTCATATTTATATGATCTAAAACCTCCTAGGGCCTATCATAATGTTTATCTGCCATCCAACCTGGTAATAATGTCACATACACCTAAATCAGGGAAGGCACAACTATTAATTTGATCCAAAACTTTTGTAGCACTCAATCACCAATATTTACTGCAGTGTGGTTTACCTTTTCTTTACTTTTGAGCTCATGCCTTAAAATAGATGAGTGTGGATATACAACACATGCATAAAGGTTGGTCTTGCAGTCACATTCTGACTAGACTCAACGTTACTCTGCATTGTCCTTGCCTTAGTGGTAGACTCCCAAGAGTTTCAACATGAGGTTTGGTGTTCGAGTACCCATAGGTGCTGAAATTCCACTACGGCATGAGTTTAGGGGGCGTGTGTGCATGGGTGGTTGTGGGGTGCTTGTTTAATAAAATAAATAAATAAATAAATAAGAAGTGGCCTATCCAAATCAGCTCTCGCTAGATGCTGTTCCTTCATCTTCGCTAGATGCTGTCCCTCCATCGTTGTCATCTCTGAGGCGGAAATCCTTAGTTGTGTATGGAAGCTTCACCTAGCTTCGATAAGCAAACAACAAGCATTGTTTGGATGTCATCGACACCCCATTAGCCCCAGCTGACAAAACAGATGAAATTGTAGACATAATGAACTCGCTCAAGGCACCACGAATCATATCAACTCAGCTGAGTTAGTGAGCTGCCCCAACAAGTATGCTGGAGTCAGAGCTGAGTTAAACACACCAGCCTGTTTCACAGGGACCCTGCTTGAAATTTCACTGAGTCAAGTTGACTCAGCTGAGTTTGAAGTCAAAGCAGCATGGGTTAGAACTATGGTTAAAACACCCTAGCCACCTGATCATCACTTAAGGAACCATCAGAAATTACTGTAATAGATCTGTTCATGCAGGCATGAGATCGTGGGTATAGTGACCCAAGTGGGGCCCAAGGTATCAAAATTCAAGGTCGGCGACAAGGCGGGCGTTGGGTGCATGGTTGGATCGTGCAAATCATGCTCCAGCTGTGAGGAAGGCTCGGAGAACTACTGTCCCAAGATGATCCTCACCTATAATTCCTTGTACCACGATGGGACTATGACGTACGGTGGATACTCCGATATGCTGGTGGTCAATGAGAACTTTGTGATCCGTTTCCCCGAGAGCTTGCCGCTTGATGGGGGCGCACCACTATTGTGCGCTGGGATTACAGTGTACAGCCCGATGAGGTATTTTGGGCTCAGTGAGCCAGGCATGCATCTGGGAGTTGTTGGGCTCGGTGGGCTCGGTCATGTGGCTGTTAAGTTTGCCAAGGCCTTTGGGATGAAGGTCACTGTAATCAGTACATCCCCAAGCAAGGAGAAGGAAGCAATCGAACGACTCGGTGCTGACTCATTCCTGGTCAGCCGTGATCCAGGCCAGATGCAGGTGAGACCTCTTTTTTCAGGGTTTGTGTAACCAACATGGCCATGCATCTGTGTTTGAGTCGGTCCAACCCAAACAGAGTTAACACACATCAATATTGGACCATGACTAGAAGTGGGCCCCGCTTGATTTTAAGGGCAATGTAAGTGGGGCCCACCACTCTTCACTGTCTGTTTGACCCGGTTAACATTATACGGTGATGATTTGTTCCTTCCGTCGTCTATTATGGTGTAGGCTGCCATGGGCACTATGGACGGTATCATCGATACAGTCTCGGCGGTCCACCCGTTCGTGCCGTTGCTCGGCCTGTTGAAGACTAATGGGAAGCTGGTTATGGTGGGTCTACCGGATAAGCCTCTCGAGCTACCCGTATACCCTCTGATTATGGGTAAGTAAACATCCTTCACTGTCTTTGACTGTCCTATAGATATGTGTAATTCAAATATTTGGCGAAGGCTGTGTTTGGCTGCACCAAATATCATGAATCGTGATAATTCAAATTTCATCACCAACCCATGAATGGGCTGGAAGATTGTGGCCTATCTACCACTTGCCCCCATTGACATAGTTCTGGCGGTTCTGATTTTCCAGGCAGGAAGTCGATTGCCGGAAGTGGCATTGGAGGAATCAAAGAGACCCAAGAGATGATCGACTTTGCAGCCAAGCACAACATCACGGCGGACATCGAGGTTATTCCGATGGATTATGTGAACAAAGCCATGGAGCGGCTTGCGAAGGCGGATGTGCGGTACCGGTTCGTCATCGATGTGGGGAACACCATGAAAGCTCAGTGAACCGTCAATTTGAATCAGCATCTATGTGGGCCACATGTTTTTACGTTGCCGTGTGTGTGGTCGTATTCTAACTACTTTGGCATCTTTCGATAATAATGCAGTTTTGGTTTATATGTAGGGCCAACCCCTGCCGCAATGGGGGCGTAAAACAAACACATAAAACAATGATTTAATAATATATAAAGGGAATAGTCAGAGGTGAAGTGGATTCCCCTAGCTAGTGGACCCTACGTACCGCCAGGTTATACTCCTTGTGGGGCCCACCTTGATGTATGCATGTGTTTAATATTCACGTGGTTAATCTGTTTTGCCAGTTCACTTTGAATGCTAAAAAAAAAAGAAGGGAAAGATCCAACGCTCAAGTGGCAGTGATGTTTATTTACTTTTCAACATGTTTATTAGGTTATACGGTCTTGGACTAAGGAAAACAAACATCAGCTTGAGCTCAAAACTATTGTGGTCACCAAAATGTTTTTAGTGGTGGGAATTTAATCACCATTGCTTTTTGCAGTATGGTTTACTTGAGCTTTTAATCTCCTTCATTCTTGGCGAAATGCCCTAAAATGTGCTGGCAAAATGGATGGATGGCGTGGATGAAACATATACAGGACAATGGGCCCTGCAACATTTGCAACTGGGACATCCATTGTGGTAGGGTCATCCTTTAGAGTAAAGAAAAATAAAATAAAGAAAATGCACTAACAAACAAAATGAGGGTAATTAATTGTGTTGAATTGCATTAGATGAAATTAACACCATTATTACACAATGATTATGTATCGAAATACCATAGTATTTTGACTGTCAAATCATATAGGTGTCTTGAAATACCTGCATTTGGGGATCATAGAATCATAGGGCGCATATGGATGGACAACATGGATAAAACACATGAATCAGCATGCATCCCATAGATACAATGGATTTTGGAATCCACTAGACATCCCACCTTATCTCCTGCTGGGATTGGATGCTGGAATTGGATGATACGTGCCTGGATTAATCCAATCCTTCCCATATTTTCCAAATGCCAAATGGAATCTACAATATTGGACCAAATGCAATTCCATCCTAACTAATCTCATATTCCAAATAGGCCTAATGACAATAGGCGGCCAGGCTTTGTGGAGTCTGCCATGATGTATATGTTCTATTCATGTCATCGATCCATTTTTCCAGCTCATTTTAGGAGCTGAGCTAAAAACTAAGGTAGATCCAAAGCTCAATTGGACCACACCTTAGGAAATAGGGGGATCATGACGGTCACCATTTAAAACTTCTTAAGGCCACATGAGTTTTGGATTGAGCTGGTACTTGCATCCTCCCTACATCTAGGTCCATGTGAACAGGTTGGATGGCAAATAAACAATACAATGGGCCCTAGGAAGGTTTCAATAGTGGGTGTCATTATTCCCATTATTTCCTATGGTGTCGTCCACTTGTTCTTTCAAACTGCCTCATTTTTTGGGTTCAAGCCCTAAAACGAGCTAGTGAAACAGATGGATGGCGTGGATAAAACATGGTGGTGGGGTGTTGCAAACAATTCACTTCCTAAAAATTGATCACGTATATGTTATCCACATTGAATGTTCTTGATCCATCCCTTCATGAGGGAATTTGTGTCTTTTCACTTCAATATATAAGCAGCCCACTCTCACGTCTCTTTCTTGGTAGCTGCACGTGAGCCTAAGTATCAAGGAAATTGAGCAATGAGGCCACCATGCAAATTGTGTGACACCACATTATACATAATTTGCGCCTGCTCTAACGTAAGGAAAAAAGAAAAATGAAAAAAAAAAAAAAAAAAAAAAAAGACAGTTAAAAAGCAGCACCTCATGGTTGGTCACACCACTGGAAAATGTGGGGATGGTTTGCATATTTTTGTCGTTAATACAGGTGTAGCCCATGTTAGTATTCTATGAAACTTGATCATAGGGATGTACTGTTCATCCAGCCTATACTTTTGTGGGTTGCGAGGATAATTTCATAATTTCACATGGAGAAATATTCTTGTATATTCTGTTGTGAGAGAGAGATCCATCATTGCACTATAAGAAAGCATGGCCTTGCCGACGCAATTTTGCCGGCGGCCAACATTCAGCGCTAGTGCATATACAATTGTATTGAGAGCCGCTCTGTTTTTTAACCTTTAAGCATAGTGGATTTGTGTGAATGCAGAGACGAACGAAAAGGGAACCATGCAAACCTTTGCATCGTGATTTACCTCTTTTTTTTTTATTATTAATGCTTTCTTTTGATTTCGACATTGCTATGCGTACGGTTGAAAATGGATCTTTCTCCCAACAGCCCACCCTCTCCCTTCATCTCTCCTTTTTTTTTTCCTTCTTCTCTAGCCTTATTCTCCCTGTGCGCATCACAAAAATTTCAGTAGCAACCCATGAGATTACATTAGCTAAGTGTGCGTATATATGATGTGAATGCTTTGCGGGTCATGTAAGTGGACGTGGCTTGCCCGGTCACTTGATGTGGGGGGATTGGGGATTAGGCCACGTGCCGCTCTCAAAGAAAGGACCCATGCAAAAGCATGTTTAAAAGTTGTTCAATTGTATACATACTCAACTAGGCCCATTTCTGACAGCCACATATGGTCCAATCAAATTCCACCACATCGAAAACATATCGCCACCTCAACCTCAGGTTTGTGTATATTTACTGTGAAGGTAACATGGTAGTAGATGGTCAAGCTAGGCTGGCCAGTGGTAGGAGCCCAAACAGTTTTTTTCACCAACCGAGCTGACCTCCCAAGACTGATACATGGGGATCGCTAGCTCTAGACAACGCAGGGATAGGTATAGTCAGGAGAAAGCACTCGTAGGGTTAAGGCCACCAATCCTGGTTGGAGGGCCGTCTTTCCCATCGTCTGTGTCTTTTCTTTTGGGTATAGGCTTTGTACAGGGTGTCCTTTGAGAAATGCATAAAATGGTGGTCCTGAAACCATGGCAATGGGAGCATATTACACTCTCTTTTGTCTTTGCATAAGCTGACGATGGTGTGAAAATTAGACTACGCTGAACTAGGAATGTAGACCCCATCAGTTGGACGGTCCAATAGTTAAAAATGCATAATCAACGTGTGCTACGTATGGAGGCAAGTAATCTACTGTTGTCTACATGCTAATATGAGGTTTGCATCAGGTGGACCCCCGCCATCCACATGCAGGCATGAATGCCAAGACGTAACATGAGTGGGGAGTCTCGATCATTTGCTCACCCTCAATAGGATATTTCTGTTCCTGTTTGATTACGCCTGATTGGTCCAGCTCAGCAAATGTCAGCACTGACTGCATTAAATGCAGCATAGGTGGACCAATCAGGCCGTAAGCAAACAGGAAAATCCTATTGAGGGTATGCAGACGATCTAGATTCATGAGTGGGATGAGTCTGGATCCTCTGTTGGCTTCCAAGCAGGAAATCCCTACTTGGAGCCTTTCCATTGGTCCACATCACTCTGCATGATGTCATGTGACCAGGTTGCATTGAGAATGTGACAGGGTTGCAGACCTATGTGATAATGTGGACCAATGAAAAGGCTCCAGAAGCCATCAAGGATCCAGACTCGAGTGGAATATGAGCTTTTCATCAGGTAGACTCCGCCATTTAGATCTTTTGACTTGAAAATGAGATAATTTCACAGCTCACATCAGCAGGCCACAACGTAGAGAGCAAACGGAATGATAGAGAAAATCGTTCTAACCGTTTGTCTGATTTTTGGGTCACATGGGAAGCTCAGATATCGAACATGCTTGGGACACCTGATCATAGAAAACTTGTAACTTGGACATGTGTGTTATATCCGTACGTTTGTATGTTTCAAACCGGCGTGGTCTCCAATAAAACTTGCAGGGGAGCAGTGAATCGAAAACCTTCCCCTGTTGCACTCAGAAGCAGACAATTGGCCTCAGGCATAGAGATATTCCTGTGCCTGGGATTATGTGGGGCCAACAGAAATGTCCGTGACAAATCCAGAGTCTAAAAACCAGGCAAATCCAAAACTCATGTGGGCCATACCACAAGAAACAATGGGATACGATCACTGCCTAACTGAAATAAATAGGTGTTACCCTGGCCTGACCGGAAGTATGTGTATACCCATTCCAGCCATTTGTTTTGCCAGCTCATTTTCAGGCATGCCCCAAAACTGGAGCAGATAAAACTCTCATGTGGACCACCAGATAGGAAACAATGATTATTGAACGCCCACCATTAAACCTTCTTAATTAGTGGGGCCACGGTAATGTTTATTTGCCTTCCAACCTGTTGATAAGGTCACATAGACCTTGATAGACCTTGATGATGGGGAAACACAAATATCAACTTGATCTAAAACTCTTTTTTATCACAAGAAAGTTTTTAATGATCAATCTTCACCATTTCTTGTAGTGTGGTCCACTTGAAATTTAGATCTGTTTCATGTTTTGCCCAATGCCTTAAATGAGCTTAGGGATAGCTCCCACGGTTAGTCACACCGCAATGTTAGCCACCCCCACTTAAAAATAGATACCAAGACCTCGGTGTTGAAACGAGGTTATCTTCACTCACTCAGTCTACCACGTGAGCCATGGATCACGGTGGACACAAAATCAACAACTGAAGAGGCTGATGACCCAATAATCTCTTTCAAGGCACCACGAGTAATATCAAGTCAGCCTTGTCATCGGCAAGTTTGATTGAGTCAGAGTTGAGTCAAACTCGTCAGCCATTTCACAGGGACCAGGCTCAAAATTTCAATTAGAACTACGGGCCCTGACAGGCCACCGTGATGTACTGGTTTTATCCGCACCATACATCCATTTTTTTCATATCATTTTAGGTTATAAGGCCAAAAATGAGCCAAATTGAATGTTCAAGTAAACCACACAGGAGGGATTAAACGGATACCATTGAAAGCTTATGGGGGCCACGAAAGTTTTGGATCAAGCCGATATCGCTCTTCTTCCTTCTCCAGGTCCAGATGAACCTATTAATAGGTCGGATGAAAACTAACCATCGCCGTGGGCCTTAGGAAAGTTTCAATTGTGGGCGTCATTCTCATTGCTTGTTCCCGTGGTGTGGTCCACTTGAGCTTTAGATCAATCTCAATTTTGGACTTATGTCCTTAAATGATTTGAAAAAATAGATGGACGGTGTGGATGAAATATATATGATGGCCCCTCAGAGCCCCTGCTTGTGCTGAGCTAGGGACAGACCGGGGTCCGACAGGTGCCAACGGATTGTTCAGCCAATCAATCTGATTTTTGAACTTTATTGAATCAGAGAAAGTGAGTTAAACTATTTAAGAAATGCCACGGTGGCATTTCTTAGTGCCTGCGTATCAAGGAGTCCAACGAAAAACTAGAGTATCAAATAACTACCCTTAGTTTGGAGAACGGATTAGGTGAGACCCCGGCCTCACGCAATACGGTGGGGCCCACACTGATGTATGTATTATGTATCCACCCTGTCCATCCGTTATTTCAGATAATTTTCGGGAATTATCCCAAAACTGAAGTAGATCTAATTATCAGGTGGACCATACCATAAGAAACAGTGGTAATTGACTGTTCTACAATTAAAAACTTCTTAGGGTGCATCTTAATGTTTTTGTAGTGTTTATTTACTATCCAATCCACTGATAAGGTCACATAATTCTGGATGAAATGAAAAAACAAATATAAGCTTGATCCAAAACTTGTGTGACCCATTACTGGTCAATCACAACTTTTTCTTAAGTTATGGTCCACCTGATTATTGGATATGGTTCATTATTGGAATGGTATCCTAAAATGATCTGTAAAAACATATGGATGGCGTGGATACATGATATATACATCAAGGTGGGCCCCGCGGTAACCCCATGGTAAGGGCCGCACAGTCTTGGTGAGCCCGGGGTCTCACCTGATCCGCTCTCCTTAACTTGATAATGACGTCAGAAGACCGAACAAAACTGTTTCCCGCCATCCGCCCCTTCTATATTTGAGAAGTGCCTCGCATCAGGTCACAGCCACACGCACAATTCTCTCTCTCTCTCTCTCTCTCTCTCTCTCTCTCCATCTTTGAAAGGAAGAAAAGAGAAATGTCGAAATCTCCAGAGGAAGAACACCCACAAAAGGCATTTGGGTGGGCGATAAGAGATTCTTCTGGAGTCCTCTCCCCTTTCAAATTCTCTCGAAGGTCATACTCATTTCCCTTTTCTTTTCTTTTGAAATGAGACCTTTCTGTTGATTTTCTTCGGATTTTTTCTTCTTTCTTTTCGTGGGTATTTTTGGTGTTGCCTATGCTGTTGTTTGTTTCAAGCTCTCTCTCTCTCTCTCTCTCTCTCTCTCTCTCTCTCTCTCTCTTCTTGATTATTCTGGAACCCTCTTTTCTTTTCTTTTGTGCGTGTTCTTATTGTAATGGGATCTTTCTTTTTATTTTCTTTGTGTTTTTTTTTAATATATTTTTGGTGGGTATTTTTCGTATTTCTATTCTCTCTCTAATTACTACGATATCTTTCTTTTTAGTTTGTTTGTAATTTTTCTTCTTATTTTCCGTTGGTTTTCTTGGTATTTTCTATGCTCTCTCTCTCATTGCTCTGGGACTCTCCCAGCCTCTTTTCTTTTGTATGTGCTTTTAGTGCAACGAGATCTTCCCTTTCCTTTAGATTCTTTTCTGGGCGTTTTTGGTATATTCCATGATTTAGTTTGTTAACTGTTACTACCCATTTTCTCTCTATCTACTTGATTTTTGGTATTTTCTATGCTAGTTTGTTTGGTGCTACTACCTAAACCCACCATAATGCCACTCATATAGGAGACCAATATCATGAAAATGGTAGGCTTCGCCATGAAGATCACCTGGCCAAAAAATCAAGGCACGTTCGCTCATAAGGTGGTCCACGCTGTTGGGATAAAAAACGGCTGGACCGCATGGATATGCAACACATCATCAAGATGGTGCCCAAAGTAAGGGCAACACCCACTAAGTGGACCACACCGACTGAGTAGATGATTGAAAGATGGTGCAACATTTTAATTTAAAAATTTTTTTTAATCTCAACTGTGTGGTGCGTGCATTTATAGGGCGAACGGTGAGGATGATGTCACGCTCAAGGTACTCTATTGCGGAGTCTGCCAGTCGGATCTTTTCGCCGTTAAAAAGGGATGGGAACATTTCGTCTACCCACTAGTGCCTGGGTAAGATTGTCTTAACGCCGTTATCCATGTTGTTCTCACTTTTGAACACGATATAAGCCGCTATAGGGAGTCTGGATGGTTCAAAAAAAGAGAAACAGATTCATACTCAACCACTGTTTCTTGTGGTGTGGCTCACCTGATATTTGAATTTGATTTATTCATTGGCTCATGCCCTAAAATGGGTCGGCAAAAACAATAAACAACATGGATATGAAACACATATCAGCGGCAGGTCTCAACATCCAGGACCCACCAAACTCTTTAATTTTCCTTTGCGCTGGAACTCCAACCTAGAGCTGTACACGAGCTAAGCCGAGTGGAGTTTGACCCCAAGTTTGGTTTGGCTTGTTCAAGTCACATTCCTTGCTCGAGCTTTACACGAATTGAGCTTTGAGCCTATCCCTATTGTTTGAGCTTGGTTTGGTCCAAATTATACGAGCTTGATTGAATCATATCCAAAGCTTAAGTGGATGAAACGGTATGCATACAATCTCAACACCAAATCAAACCGAGCTAAATCAAGCTCTGGTTTGAGCTTAGTTTGTTTTTTTAAATGAGCTTGACTTTGAGGCTTGGTTTGGTTTGAACTTCTATTCAAACCAATCCAAGCCAAGCTTTCAAACTGGCTTGATTTGTGTCCAGCTCTACTAGTCACACCCCACATGCACACTCACGCACTCACATCACAATGGGATTTCACAATAATGGGCACTTGAACTCATGACTTCGTGTTGAGACTCTTGTGAGTCATCAACAACTAATAAGGCTGATGACCCAACACTCTTATTGAAAAATAAAATCGAGTGACTCGATCAAAACACCATGGGTGATCATATCAAGTCAGCTGAGTCAACCAGCCGACACAGCAAGTCTTGTTGAGTCAGAGCTGAGTTAAATTCAGCAGCCTGTTTCATTGGGACCCGGCTTGAAATTCCACTGAGTCAAGTTGACTCAGTCGAGTTTCAAGTCAAATCATCATGTGTTAGAACTACGGTTAAAACGCCCTAGCCTCTTGATCATCTTTCAATTAAAGAACCATCAGAAATTACTGTAAACAATCTGTTCTGCAGGCACGAGATCGTGGGTGTAGTGACCCAACTGGGGCCCAAGGTATCAAAATTTAAGGTTGGAGATAAGGCGGGTGTCGGGTGCATGGTTGGATCGTGCAAATCATGCTCGAGCTGTGATCAAGGCTTGGAGAACTACTGTCCCAAGATGATCCCCACCTACAGTGCAGTGTACCACGATGGCACTATGACGTATGGTGGATACTCCAATATGCTGGTGGTCAATGAAAACTTTGCGATCTGCTTCCCCGAGAGCTTGCCCCTTGATGGGGGTGCGCCACTATTGTGTGCCGGGATTACAGTGTACAGCCCGATGAGGTATTTCGGGCTCAGTGAGCCAGGCATGCATCTGGGAGTGGTTGGGCTTGGTGGGCAAGGTCATCTGGCAGTTAAGTTCGCCAAGGCCTTTGGGGTGAAGGTCACCGTAATCAGTACATCCCCGAGCAAGGAGAAGGAAGCAATCGAACAACTGGGTGCTGACTCATTCCTGGTCAGTGGTGACCAGGTCCAGATGCAGGTGAGACCACTTTTTTTTAGGGTTCGTGTAACAAACATCGCCATGCATGTGATTTTGAGTCGATCCAACCCAAGCCAAGTTAGCACACATCAAAATTGGACCATGACTGGAAGTGGGCTCCACTTGATTTAAGGGCAATATAAGTGGGGCCCACCACTATTCACTGTCCATTTGACTTTAAATGGCGACGATTTGCTTAGCAGTCTGTTTGACCCTGTTAGCATTATATGGTGATGATATGTTCCTAGCGTCTTTTATTGTACTGTAGGCTGCCATGGGCACCATGGACGGTATCATCAATACTGTCTCAATGGTCCACCCAATCCAGCCATTGTTCAACCTGCTGAAGACTAGTGGGAAGCTGGTTATGGTGAATTTACTAGACAAGACTCTCGAGCTACCGTTACTCCCTCTGATTCTTGGTAAGTAAACATCCTTCACTGTCTTTAACTGTCCTATAGATTTTGTGTAATTCAAATATATAGTGAAGGCTGCCGATAGGTGAGGCATTGGACGCTGCAAAATTTCATCACTGACAAATGAATGGGATGGAAGATCGTGGCCCATCTAGCATTTGCCCCACTGACATTGTTCCAGCGGTTCTGATTTTTCAGGGAGGAAGATGTTGGTGGGAAGTGTCATTGGAGGAATCAAAGAGACCCAAGAGATGATCGACTTCGCAGCCAAGCACAACATCACGGCGGATATCAAGGTTATTTCTATGGACTACGTGAACACAGCCATGGAGCGGCTTGCTAAGGCGGATGTACGATATCGGTTCGTCATCGATGTGGGGAACACCTTGAAAGATCCATGCACCATTGATTTGAATCAGCATTCATGTGAGTGACCCGCCATGGCTTACGTAGCACACCTAGTCATGTGTGCGGTCACTTGTTTCACCTTGGTTTGCCAGGATTGTTGCTTGATACATGGACTTTTTTTTTTTTTTTTTTTTATCCATGCCGTCCATACATTTTGTCAGCTCACTTTAGTGCACAAGCCAGAAAATGAAGAAGATCCAAAGCTCAAGTGGACCACGCCACAGGAAATAGTGGTGATTAACCACCGTTAAAAACATCTTATGCCTGCAAAAGTTTTGGATCAAGCATATATTTGTGTTTACCCTTAAGTATCCATGTCTGTGTGACCTTATCAACAGTTTGGCTCGAAAATAAATGTCACGGGTCTTAGGAATATTGTTACAACGGTGGGTGTCACTGTTTCCCTGTTTCCTGTAGTGTGGTTCACTTAAGCTTTGGATCTACTTCATTTTTGGGCTCATGCCCTAAAATGACCCAATAAAATGGATAGACGGGTGGATAGAACATACACACTACGTGTGAGCCCTACAGTGCCTGCCTCTAGGAATATCCTTGGTCATAGGGTTACCCTGCAGGGAGCAGATTAGGTGATAACACGGCCCTTACTATGGGTCCACCTTGATGTGTGTATTTTGGGCTCGGATTAGGTACCACCCCCACCAGGACGCATGAGGAGACAGACGGTTAAGTGGCGCGTCCCCATTGGCCAACCCAGCGGGCCCTGCACCTTGGTTCTGATGCAGAGCTATTAGACTTGTCACGTGACACCAATACCGAGGTGTGGGACCTGCTGCGTCGGGCAATGGGGACGCACCACGTTCCCGTTCGTCTCCTCGTGCGTCCTTGTCAGGGTAGTATGTAATTCGAGCCCATGTATTTTCTATCCACCCTTTCCATCCGATTTTTCATATCATTTTAGTGCATGTTCCCAAAAATGAAGATCCCATTATCAGGTGGACCATACTTTAGGAAACCGTGGTAATTAACCATTAATGGGCCACAAAAGTTTTGGATCAAGCTAATATTTGTTTTTTTACCTAGGTCGAGGATTATGAGACCTTATTAATGAATTGGATGGTAAAAAAAAAAAAACACACTACGAAACTATTAAGGTGCGCCCTAAGAAGTTTTTAATAGTAGAGTGTTCAATCACCATTATTTCCTAAAGTATGGTCCACTTGATAATTGTATCTTCTTCATTTTTGGGATAATTACCTAAAAGGATATGAAACAAACAGATGAATCAGGTGGATACAAAATAAACACATCAAGGTGGGCCCCACGGTAAGGGTTGCACGCCCATGGGTGAGTCAGAGTCTGGCCTAGAGCTGTACACGAGTCGAGTCGAATTGAGCATCACCTTGCTCGGTGCTCGATTTGAACCCACCTGCCTGTTCTCGTTACTTGGCTCTACTCGGCCAAGTCGAGCAAGACCCTGCTTGGTCAGCAGACCAAGTGCGAGTTCAAGTCGATTTCGAGTTTTCGAGTCGAATCCGAGTTCGATTCTTTCAAGCCGAGTTTGAGTTTGTGTTTTCAAGCAATGTTTGTCAAGCTTACTGGCGTTGACGAGCAGACAGGGTGAGATCGGGGGTGCCCAGTGTTAAGCGGGTAGGGTGAAATCAGGGGGTGCCCAGCTTTGAGCGGCGGGCAGAGCAGGGCAACTTAATGAGTGGGCGCTGTGGAGTGGATAGGGCAGCAGGGGGTGGCCGTCTTGCCATCGAGCTCAGAGAGAGAGAGAGAGAGAGAGAGAGAGAGAGGGGGAGTGTTAGGGTTAGGGTTTGAAAAGAGAGGGGCACTCGGGCAAGTAAAAAAATTTCATTTTAACTATACTATATATACTATGGCTCTGAGCCGAGTCGAGCTGAATTGAGCAGAGTACGAGTCGATAAATGAGTCGAGTCGAATTGAGCAAGGCCCTACTCGAAGCTAGCTCAAACACATTCAAGCGCCAAAAAATTGACTTGACTTGGCTCAAACTCACTTCCGATTTGAGCCAAGTCAAGCATTTTTCGAATGAGTCAAGCAAGTTTTTTGAACTTACTCGAGTTTTATACAACTCTAGTCTGGCCTATAGGCTCATCCAAGACAATGTAACACTTATCATGGGCCCGCCTTGATGTATGTTTTCCGTATCCACGTTATCCATCTGTTTTAATTTATCATATCATTTTAGGGCGTTATCCCAAAAAATAGGAAGATATAATTATCTGGACCATACTTATATATGAAACGGTGATGATGTTTATTTTCCATCCAAACTGTTGATAAGGTCACACAGATTAAGGGAAATCCGCATCATCGGTTTACCCCGTGCACTGTGGCCCTCCTAAGTAGATAAAAAGGCCTGGATCACAGGGAAGAGCATCTGAAAAGTGTGACCCACCTTATAGAGTTCGGATCCTGCGTTATTTTGCCATGTTTGCAAGGGACGCGGATTCCATGAGAAAGCCTTCCTGCGTGCAAACTTAAGTGGGGCCCACCATGATATTTTCGAGAAATCAACTCAGTTCATCCGCTTCATGAGATCCTTTTAGGACATTATAACAAAAATGAACCGGATCCAAGACTAAAGTGGGCCGCACTAAAGGAAAAGGTGGGTAGGGAAATTCTTACCGTTGAAACCTCCCTGGGTCCACAGTGATGTTTTTATTCCATCAATACCGTTCATAACGTCATTCCTACTGGGATGAACTGAAAACACAAATATTATCCTGATTTAAAACTTCTGTGGCCCCACGTATATTTCAACTGTGGACATTCAATACTCACATTTACGGCCCACTTGAGTCTTGGTTCTGAATAGTTTTTGGTTTAGTGTCCTAACATGAGCTCAAAAACAAGGATGGACGGGGTGGATTTCTCAAAAACATTACGGTGGGCCCCACCTAGGCTTTCAGCAGAAAATCCGCGACCGTTTCCAAAGGGGATTGCGTGTGAATGGGCAGCGTTTCAAACGCGCGTGGTCTTATAAAAGAACCGACCGGCAGCAGTGAATTTCTTGGACGCCGATTTCCTGGGAAAGGCTTTTTCAGGGAGTTCCCCGTTCGTAAGCTAGGTGGGACTCACGGTGATGTTTGTGAGGAATCTACTCCGTCCATCTGTTTTGTGAGTTTAATTTAAGGCATTAGACCAAAAATCAGGTGGATCCGAAAATTAAGAGAGGCCATAAGAGAGGGAAAACTGAGGAAAGAAATTACTACCATTGAAATCTTACCGAACTCCAACTTGATATTTATATGCCATCCAAACCATTTATAAGGTTATTTCCACTGGGACGAACTGAAAACAGGAAAAAAAAACGTGACTTCGTATAAAACTTTTGTGGCCATACAAATGTTTCAATGGTGGTCCCTAAATCCCCACTGTTTCCTCCCGTGTTGACGCACTTGAGTTTTTGATCTGATAAGTTTTGTTTGCATGTCCTAAAATGATATCGTAAAATGGATGGATGGGATGGATTTCTCATGAAAATCACGGTGGGCCTACTTAACTTCCCAAATGAGTAACTTCCTACAATAAACGTACTGAGTTGCTCAGCACGGTTCAACTATGTGGGGTCCACCTTGATTAATGTATTTTATCCACTCCATCTATCCATATTATCTAATTTAAAAAAAAGACTTCACCCGCCCCATCACCACATGGGACTGGATACAACCTCACTTGGATCTAGCTAGAGACGGACGGTCCATAGGGCCCACCGTGATATATGCGTTTTACCCAATCCCCGACCTCACCCACCTCGTCGGTCTTGGGTCATTCATTTTAAAGGAAAAAAAAGCTTTTAGACTCTGGTGGAGTGTACTCTATGATACACGCCCACTTAGAAATTGCATACATTGCATTTGAAAAACTAAAATTAAACCGTCCAAGTTATTGGTAACTGTATAGATGTGTCATGAACGAATAATCACGCTTGTTCTTTTACCTATCTATCAGATTAAAGTACATTTATTGGACGGCTAAAGAAGAGAAAATCCAATTGTCTTAATGTAAGAAACAAGTGCTTCGAATATAGAGAGGTTACGATTATTCAAAAAGGGATAACGAATCTGATTGTTCAATCAATCAATCTGATTTCTGTACTTTATAAAATTAGAGAAAGTGGGCTAAACTATTTAATATGTTTAGTATGAGTTAGTTTATGTCACGGTGACATTTCATAGGGCCTGCGTATCAAGAGTGCAACGAAACTAGAGTATCAAAGAACTGTCCTTAACGTCAGTAATGACATCAGGAGACGGAAAGAAAATTGCTTCCGGCCATCTGGCTCTCTATATAAGGAGTGCCTGGCTTCAGGTCACAGCCACACACACGACACACCTCCCTCCCTCTCTTTCTTTGAAAGGAAGAAGATAGAAATGTCGAAATCTCCAGAAGAAGAACACCCACAAAAGGCATTTGGGTGGGCTGCAAGAGACTCTTCTGGAGTCCTCTCCCCTTTCAAATTCTCTAGAAGGTAACACTCCTTTCCTTTTCTTTTGAAATGCGACCTCTCTGTTTATTTTCTATGGATTTTCTTTCTTTCTTTTGGTGGGTTCTTTTGGTATTGTCTATTCTGTGGTTTGTTTCAATCTCTCTCTTCTAGATTTTTCTGCAGCCCTCGTTTCTCTTGTGCGTGTTGTAATTGCAATGAGATATTTCTTTTTATTTTCTTTGCATTTTTTTATGTTATTTTATGGTATTTTCTATGCGCTCTCTCTCTCTCTCTCTCTCTCTCTCTCTCTCTCTCTCTCTCTCTCTCTCTCTCTCTCTCTCTCTCTCTCTCTCTCTCTCTCTATCTTCCTCTCTATCTTCTCTTTCTTTTTCTTATTCTCTCTCTTCTTGATTTTCAGTCACCCTCTTTCATTTGTTTCCGTAAATAGTTTTAATGCAGATTTTTTTTTTTTTAAATAACAGAAAGAGTAGTTTCTAGAATGTTAAGGAAGGAGTGAAATCACGATTCGGAAATGATCATAAATGGGCCATAATCAAGTTCATCCCATGCCTACATATGCCATATGAAAAATGATTTTCTGTTCCGCTTATTAAATATGCATATGAAAAAAATCTGAATTGTCGAAACAATCCTAACCACTCATATCTCATATCACGGGGCTTTTTAGCGGATTCTGTAAACTACTTTCATGATCTTCTCTCCGTAGACCATCTTTCCCCACCAACATGCCGATCTATGTAGGAGATCAATACTATGAGAATGGTAGGCCTCACCATGAAGATCGCCTGGCATAAAAATGAGGCAGGTTCGCTCATAAGATGGTCCACGCCGCTGAGATCAATGGAAGACCAACCGTCCAACTGGAAATAGAGGTGTGGCCATCTTCTGAGAGGCTTCGCCCAAAATTTTCAGAGCTCTACATTTGTTTTGCAAACCTGATTCTTGAGGCAGGGTTAGCTCTGGTGGATGGATTGGATCTCTGATCTATCGTCCCATATTGGGCTGGCACATGCATGTATAGGGCGTGTACATGATCTTTAATGCACACTCGTGTATGCTGAGCAAAGCTCACTAATGCGGGTGGCGGATTGTGCCGGGGCTGTGTGGGGTCAATAGAGATGTTGGTGATAAATCCACTCCGTCCATCTGTTTTAAATTACCACAATAGGTCAGGATCCCAAATATCAGGCAGATCCAAAACTCATGTAGGCCATACTACAGTTTATCTGAGTGTTAATAACTCTATGACCGGCTTGGATGGCATATAAACGTCATGGTCAGCTCCAGTTCCAACGATGGACGTTTCGGTTCCAACTGTTCCGATGGTCTGGTCCACCTGAGTTTTGGATCTTCCTGATTTTTAAAATGCCGTCCTACTGCAGTCTTTCAAAACAGATGGACGGAGTGGATTTGTCATCTCTGTGGGTCCCACAAAGCCCTGGCAAATGTAACGGGTGTGCGATAATGACTAATAAACTAAAATAAAAAATAAAAAAAAGGGGCAGACTGGCCGGATTACATGTCGTATGCACCGTGTTGCATCCCTACGGACGCGGATTGGGTACTACCACCAGAACCTACTTAGAGACGGACGGTCCCCTCCATGATGCATGTGTTTTATCCACTGTCCATCGATTTTGACAGGTCATTTTAGGGCATGAGCTCAAAAAATAGGCCGATCAAAAGTACACGTAGACTAACAAACAGTGGGTATTAATCGCCTGCCGTTGAAACTTCTTACGGTCGCAGAGGTTTGGAATCAAGTTAATATTCACGTTTTCCCTTCATCCAGGTTTATGTAACCTTATGAACAGTTTGGATGGAAAATAAACGTCACAGTGGACCCTAGGTAGGTTTCAACGGTGAGAAATCATCGTCACTAATTTTTCCTGTGGTGTGGTCCATTTAAATCTTTGATATGCCTCGTTTTTTGAATCATAACCTAAAATGACCTTTAAAAATTGATGGACAGTGTGGATAATACACATAGATCACCGTGGGCCCTACAGAGCCCCATCAGGACCATCGTCTCTAGCTAGGTCCCGGTGGGGGTGTTACCCAATCCGCGTCCGTTGCCTCCGCCGTGCTCGACAGGACTTTGAGAGCGGATTAGGTGAGACCCCGGCCTCACCCAAGACGGTGCGGCCCTTACCGTGGGTTACTGTGGGGCCCACCTTGATGTATGTATTATGTATCCACGCTGTCCATCCATTTTTTAAGATCATTATAGGGGATTATACCAGAAAAGAAGCAGATCCAATTATCAGGTGGACCATAAAATAGGAAATAGTGATTATTGACCATTAATGGCCCACAAAAGTTTTGGATGAAGCTGACATTTGTTTTTTTCCTTAATTCCGGATCATGTGACCTTATCAACAGATTGGATGGTAAATAAACATATGGAAACATGAAGGTACGTCCTAATAAGTTTTTAATGGTAGGATGGTCAATCACCACTGTTTCTTATGTTATGGTCCACCTGATGATTGGATCTGCTTCGTTTCTGGTATAATCTTCTAAAATGATATGGAAAAATGAATGGACGGAGTGGATACATAATACATACATCAAGGTGGGCCCCACGGTAACCCCACGGTAACCCCACGGTAAGGGCCGCACCGTCTTAGGTGAGGCCGGGGTCTCACCTAATCCACTCCCCAGGACTTTCAGGCTCCGAGGGCATTTTCGTTATTTCACCCTACTTTTTGGTACGATTCTTAAGACGTTTACTGCACTAAAAATGCCCGCGGGGTCACCTGGCACGAAAATGAGGCCGCTTTGATCATCAGGTAGGCCAATGTTGGATTAAAAATCCTGATGAGCTAGGTACTTTTGGATGCGGCTTCGGTGGATCACATATCCACGGATCCTCTATATGTATTATATCCATGCCGTCCATCCTTTTCGCAAGATCATTTTATGGTATGATCTCAAAAAATGCTGCAGATACAAATCTCAGGTGGACCACACCACAGGAAACAGTGGTGATCAAACACCCACCATTAAGAACTTTCCAGGGCCCACCATAAGGTCACACAGACCTGAATGAAGGGAAAACACAAAAATGATCAGCTTGATTAAAAACATTTACCATTGTTTTCTGTGGGGTTTTCCACTTCAGATTTGGATCTGCTTTATGTTTTTGGGCTCATACACTAAATGAGGTGACGAAACAGATGGATGGCGGGATATAAGACAAATACATCCTAGTGGGCCCCGCTGTGAGGCGATCCACCGAAGCTGGGTCGGATATGATTCCCTTTCGTGATGTGGCCCACCTTGCGAAGTGTCTGGACAATGTACATGTGTCCTATTTCTTGTGCGAGAGGCTGAGTAGATGATTAAAAGATGAATGCATGCATGTGTTTGATCTGAGCTGTGATGTGTTTATAGGGCGAACGGCGAGGTTGATGTGACGTTCAAGGTACTCTATTGTGGAATATGTCATTCTGACCTCCACGCCGCAAAGAACGACTGGGGAAATACAATCTACCCCATCCTCCCAGGGTACGTAACATCTTCTTAAAGGTGACCCCCGTGCGGTGCGGTCCACTCACTTTGAACATGATTTTACCCGCTAAATGAGGTCTGCATGGTTCCATTAAAAAAACAGCGGTACAGATCCATAATCAACCTACGTACGCGTATGGCGGACCTGATAATGGAACCAAAAGGACCTTTTCTATTATATATATATATGGAAAGGTGAGCCCATGAATGGTTCAGATATTTCACATGTGTGCTTTGTTAGTGCGTGTGAACCAATCCTTCAGAGCTTGTTCTTTATAAGTAGAGCTGGCCACGGGTCGAGTCAACTCGTCCGAACCGGTTAGACTCGGCTCGAACCGATCCAACAAGAACAACGAACCGAATCAAATATTCTGGATAGGATCAAGTCGAGTTCAGATTCCACCTTAAACGAATTAACTCGACTCAAAATTTGATCCGAAATGGATCTGATTCTATCCGAAATTCGATTCGAACCTGATTTAGGTATAAGTTTTAAAAAAAAACCTAACTTTTTAGATTTTGTTTTGCCATTTTTCATATTAGTTTTTTGAATTAATTGACAAATTCAATCTGGCTTGGTTGTGACTCGATCCGACTTGGTCCTTGTGATCGGGTCGGACTCGGATTGAATCAGACTTGGCTGGCTTAGTTCGGATCAGTTTAGGCTTGGCTGACTCGGTACTGAAGCCGATCTGATTCGATTGAGGCCCTGTCCTTGGCTGGATCAGACCGAGACATCCCAAACTTGGTTCGACTCGACTCGATGCTCACCTCTATTTATGAGCAAGCACACATGGGTTAGGTCCCATGGCACAGTGGTAGACGGACTCGGGTGTGTGAGCACATTAACTTCTCCATCGTCAACTTGGCATACCTCCAATCCAATCTGTACACCAAGATGGAAGGTTAGGATCTCCGATCAGTGGCGCTTGGGGGATGTCATCCGTCCACAGGATGGCCGTAATCTACTTCATTTATAGCAGGTTCACATTCATGTGATCCAAAACTTCCTAGGGCCCACCACTATTTACAGTGGTAGGGTTCACGTCTGCTTCATTTTTTGGCTCATGCCCTAAAATGAGGTAGCAAAATAGATACTCAACACATACATCAAGGTGGGTCCCAAAATCACAGCCTGACTAAACTCGATGTTACCCGGGCCTACTCTGATCATCCATTCATCCTAAGTGATCTATATGGAAGCCATTAGTCTCTCCAATGCTACCATTGTTCTCATGAGATGCGTCTCCCTTCGTCCTCGTCGTTTCCACCAATGCCATCGTTGTTATCTTTGAGGCGTGAATCCTTAGCTATAGATGAAAATAGACTTTGGAAGCTTCGCCAAACATAGGCAAACGCACAAAAATGGGATGCGGGTTGGCAGGTGACGCCAACACCAGCCAACTAGCTGGTGTCAAAGCTATGTGGGTCCCACTATGATGTATTTGTTTTATCCACGCTGTATATCCATTTGTACAGATCATTACAAGGCATCAGACAAAAAAAATAGGCAGATGCAAAGCTCAATTGTACCACACCACAGGAAACAGTGAGTAGAATGATGTCCACCTTTGAAACCTTCCTAGGGTCCACGGTAATGTTTATTTATCATCCAACCTGTTCATAAGATAAAAAATATCTGGACGAATGTAAAACACAAATATCAGCTTGATGCAAAACTTCTGTGGCCCCCAAAAATTTTCCTACGGTGAATGTTCTATCTCCACTTTTTCCTATAGTGTGGTCCAGCTGAGCTTTATATGTACCTAATTGATTTTTTTTATCTCATGCCTTAAAATGAGTTGTAAAAATGGATGGACGGCATGGATAAAAGAAATTCATCATGGTGGGACCCACAGAGATTTGACACCAGCTTGCTGGCTGTTGTTCGGGTCACCAGCCAACCCGCGTCCACAAAAATGCATGGCTTGGATACGATGCACACATCATGGTTAGCCCTACACAGCTATGAGCTGGCACAATGGAGGTGGGCTCCAAAGGATCTAAAAATATATGGATCGGTGGTGGGTCCCAATCAGATCAGCGATGTGGATCATTATCTATAGGTCCCATATGCACAGAATCAACAACTGATCAGGCTGATGACTCGCTCAAGGCACCACGAGTCATACCAACTCAGCCGAGTTAGCGAGCTGCCACGACAATTTTGGTTGAGTCAGAGTTGAGTTAAACTCACCAGCCTAGTTCACAGGGACCCTGCCCGAAATTTCACTGAGTCAAGTTGACTCAGCTGAGTTTCAAATCAAATCAGCATGCCTTAGAGCTATGCTTAAAACACCCTGTAATAAATCTGTTCCTGCAGGCATGAGATCGTGGGTATAGTGACCCAAGTGGGGCCCAAGGTATCAAAATTCAAGGTGGGAGACAAGGCAGGCGTCGGGTGCATGGTTGGATCGTGCAAATCATGCTCCAGCTGTGAGCAAGGCTCGGAGAACTACTGTCCCAAGATGATTTTAACCTACAATGCTGCGTACCACGATGGCACTATGACATACGGTGGATACTCTGATATGATGGTCGTCAACGAGAACTTTGTGATCCGCTTCCCCGAGAGCTTACCTCTTGATGGGGGTGCACCGCTATTGTGTGCTGGGATTACAGTGTACAATCCAATGAAGTATTTCGGGCTCAGCGAGCCAGGCATGCATCTGGGTGTGGTTGGACTCGGTGGGCTCGGTCATGTGGCGGTTAAGTTTGCCAAGGCTTTTGGGTTGAAGGTCACTGTAATTAGTACATCCCCGAGCAAGGAGAAGGAAGCAATCGAACGACTCGGTGCTGACTCATTCCTGGTCAGCCGTGACTCGGGCCAGATGCAGGTGAGACCTCTTTTTTCAGAGTTAGTGTAACCAACATGGCCATGCATGTGTGAACACACATCAAAATTGGACCATGGCTAGAAGTGTGCCCCATATGTATATAAGGGCAATGTAAGTGGGGTCCACCACTCTTCACTGTCCATTTGATTTTAAATGGCAATGATTTGCTTAGCAATCTGTTTGACCCGGTTAATGCTATACGTTGATGATTTGTTCCTTCCATCTATTATGGTGTAGGCTGCCATGGGCACCATGGATGGTGTCATCGATACAGTCTCAGCGGTTCACCCGATCGCGCCATTGATCAGACTGCTGAAGACTAGTGGGAAGCTGGTTTTGGTGGGTGCACCGGATAGGCCTCTCGAGCTACCGGTATTCCCTCTGATTATGGGTAAGTAAACATCCTTCACTGTCTTTAGCTGTCGTATAGATATGTGTATATAACTCAAATATTTAGTGAAGGATGCGGTTGGCTGCACCAAATATCATGAATCATGATATTTGTTTGGTGCAACGAACACGGCCGAAGCTAATATGTAGGCGAGGCTTCAGACACTGCAAAATTTCATCACCAATGAATGAATGGGCTGGAAGATTGTGGCCTATCTACTACTTGCCCCATTGACATTGTTCCAGCGGTTCTGATTTTGCAGGGAGGAAGACGGTGGCCGGAAGTTGCATTGGAGGAATCGAAGAGACCCAAGAGATGATTGACTTCGCAGCCAAGCACAACATCACGGCGGACATCGAGGTTATTCCGATGGACTATGTGAACACAGCCATGGAGCGGCTTGCGAAGGCGGATGTGCGATACCGGTTCGTCATTGATGTGGGAAATACCTTGAAAGCTCAATGAACTGTCGATTTGAATCAGCTTCTATGAAGCCCACCAAGTCATGCGTGTGGTCACATGTTTTTACGTTGCTATGTTGTTGTTGGTTTGAATCAGCTTCTATGAAGCCCACCAAGTCATGTTGTTGCTATGGCCCACCTAATCGTGTGTGTGGTGGCATGCATGTTTTTACGTTGGTGTACCTGGATTGTTGCTTGGTACAGGGACTTTTTTTTTTTTTTAATGCTTTTTGTTATTGCTATTAGGATGTATATGAGTATCACATTCTAAGTACTTTGGCATCTTTCGATAATAATGCAGTTTTGGTTTAATAGGACCAACGCTGCGGCAATGGGGACGTGAATCAAATACCTGAAACAATGATTTAATGGGAATAGTCAGAGATGGAAGCGGATTCCCTAGTGACCCAACCGCAAGGTTATGCCTTGTGGCAGGCATTATGGGGTCCACCTTAATGTATGTGTTTTATATTCACGTGGTTAATCTGTTTGCCAGTTCACTTTAAAGGCTGCCCAAAAATGAAGCAGATCCATAGCTCAATTGGCCCACACCATAGGAAACTGGGGAACAATAACACCCAACGTTGAGACCTATTCAAGGCCCGCAGTGATGTTTATTTACTATTCAACATGTTTTTAAGGTTACAGAGACTTGGACTAAGGAAAACAGACATCTGCTTGAGCTCAAAACTGATGTTCCAAACAGGTCCAATGTCACTAGGTGGCCTAGGATTTGTGGGGCCTACTGATGCAGGGAAGGGCATGATGCGGTTGATCACCATCTTCCTTACAAGATAATTACCTTGAATCCATAAAGCTTTCTCGAATTCATGAAAAAAAAACAAAAAAGTTAGAAAATTTTATTGGTAATATGAGAGATAAAAACCCAAAGAGCAATCCTAGGAACAAATTAATAAGAGTCTTAAACCAAAAAAAGAAAGAAAACACAAAAATGCATAAGTTCGTGCAAGTCTGTGATGCCCGTCGATCGATCGAGTCATGTATGCATCCACAACCCATTCTACATCACCCATATTGTCTATCCATTTTTCCAGCTTATTTTAAGAGATGAGCTCAAAGCTGAGGCACATCCAAAGCTCAACTAGACCACTAAAAACTTATTAGGGCCACATGAGTTTTGGATCAAACTGGTATTTGTATCCACCCTACATCTTGGTCCGTCTGAACAGGTTGGATGAGAAATAAATAGTACAGTGGGCCTAGAAAGGATTCAACCGTGGGTGTCATTGTTCCCATTGTTTCCTATGGTATAGTCCACTTGGACTTTCAATTTGCCTCATTTCTTGGGTTCAAGCCTCAAAATGAGCTAGCAAAATGGATGGATGGCGTCGATAAAACACATATCATGGTGGTGGGCGTTTCAGACAATCCACTTTCTAAATATTAATCACATGTAAGATATTCACATTGAATGTTCTAATTCATATTCAGCAGTGTAATACTCTTTACTTTTCCAACCCCCCTACTCATCGCATCATAACACACCTCAACACTTTACCAGTCCTAGTGTATGCTCTGTGATTTGCCGATTTGATCAAATCTGTCCATCAGAAACTTTGACTGATTAAACACATCATCATACATCGCTCATAGCACCTGTCAATTTGAGAAGTATGCTTTGTGGCTTGTCAAGTTGATTGGATCCTGCCCAACAGAAACTCTTATTGATTAGACCCCGTCATGCATCATTTTAGTTCTTATAATTTTTTTCCTTTTTTTTTTTAGAATATACGAGAGCCGATCCTAACCTTCAAAGATAGTCAGATTCAGTAAAATAAAGACCGTATACTTGTACGGGCAGAGTAAGTGCCTAACACCTTTCTTCTCTGTAATCGTGGTCCCTTACCTTGAATCTCTGACCGTAGATCAAAGAGTCATTTTTTAGGAAAGAATCTTCAAATCCCCTTCTCTAACGTTTCTACAGGGTTTAGCCGACTGTAGATTCAAAGTAACTAGCTAGTGGCAACTCCATTCTTCTATAAACTCATTCCCAAATACACCAAACAAAGCACAACGAAAGAAAGCCCTCAAGAGAAAGGCAAGCCCATGAAAGTGGCGGCACACGCACATCCCTCGAAAATGGGAGGAAATGTGGACCTCCAGCATTCAGAGGGCCATAAGAGTTTTGGATATATATATATATATATATATATATATATATATATACACACACACACACACACACACACTCTCATGTCTTTCTGACCTTTTGAATAGGTTAGATGACAGGTACGCATAATAGTGGCCCTACACAAATTTTCAGTTTTAATAGTGTACGTCATTATCCCCTTGTTTCCCATAGTGTGGTCCATCTGAGCTTACAATCTAAGTTATTTTTTTTTATATAAATGGGCTAAAGGGAGTAGGTAAAACAAATGGACGGCATGGATTGAACACATATATCATGGTGGGATCTACAAATTTCGAACACAATACATGCGTTGTTATATCCCTTTTTTAGGCACATTTATGGTGTTGTTTCCGTCCTTCTATAAACATCGGCTAAAAATAATCACAACCCATTTACCATCACTCACAGTGGTAAATGGTTAAACAAACATGCCCTTAATGTCAATAATGACGTCAAGAGACATAATCAAATTGCTTCCAACCATCCACCCCTTTTGGATATAAAAAGGGCATATTCTTTATTTAAAAGGGGGAAAATTAACTCCCTACGTGTCCGTTCTGGGAATTAGAAAATTTCCCTTCGTAGCCCTAGATTACATTTTTCCTTTTCTTTTGGACCAAATTGCCCTTGCCTTAAGCATTACTTCAAGCATGGTAATGATAATGGGAGAAATGTCGGTTGTAGGTCTTGCTCTAGCTGGATGGTATTGTGCCTCGAAGTGGGGCCTATTATGATGCAAAGTGTTTAATACACACCGTCCATCTGTTGTACGAGCTCATTGTAAAACATGACCCTAAAATTGAATCTTTTTTATAGATGAAGATGACTACTCCACACCAAATAGTGTGAGTTGTATGCTATCATTGAAAACTACTTGGTGGGTCACAGACTATTTAAATAGATGTGATATTTATATTTTTCCTTTATCTATGTATCTGTGATATTATGAACAATTGGATAATATATAAACACTACTATAGGCCTCATAGAACTTAGTGTTTATCCGGTTAATTGCAAGTCTCATTAGTACCGGAAAAAATCAGCTTGATGAGAAGTTTTGACATCTAATCTTCCCAATGCAAAGTTTGCTTCTGGTTAATCACATAGCCTATTAGAAGGTAGATACAATTCGTTGATAATGTTAGTGGCGCAAGATTTCCTTGCAAATGTGATACCTTCATTTTGTTACGAACTATCTTTAATGCACACCGAGGAAAAATGTTGAATGATTGCTGGAACAATACTTACCGTTTTCTTTTGTTGTATGCCACATTATTGGAAGATTTTAGTCATTTTATGGACGTTTAACTTTCTCAAAATTTGGAGAGAATAGACGGAATGGATTTGACTAAAAGCCAAAGATGAAACCCACAAACATTATAAGGAGGTGAATTCTTGACCTTTAACACATGACAACAACCACGTGACAACCTCGACCCTTAACACATGACAATCTCAATCTCTGTCAGATGATAATTTAAACCCTTAACACATGACAATCTTGATCCTAACAACCTAAACCCTTAACATATAATGAGTGTTAATTAATGCTATTTTCTGGCTACTTGATAATTGTATCTGCCACTTTATTTCTTTTCTTTTTTCTTTTTTTAATCTATGAACTGAAATAATTTGGCAAAATAAATGGACTGTTTTGATACGACACACATGTCATAACAGGAACACATAACTTGGTGACGTAGGTCGGTTGTGCGTTGCACAACATGCATATCCCTCTCGACTCCTTTAATCCGATTGAGTGTTGAATCTGCCTAATTTTTTAAGAGTGCGTTAGAATGAATGTACGAGTGGATAAACACAGAAGTGGCTTAATCAATATGGATGCAAACCATTCGAATCAAGCTGTAGAGGTGTTCCATTAAATGTAACTAGCATTAAATGCAAGATTCATTTCTGGTTTAGTTGACCTGACTATTATACCTGCGTCGTTTTTGGTCTCATGTGGCCAGCCATCTTAGGAATGGAATGGAAAGGAATGGGTGGGCAGGCGGGCGTGACTTAGGTGTTAAGTCAGAACAGCTTAGTGGGTGTTACCCCTACCGTATGGCCCACATGGATGATATTTTGTATATCCACTCTGGCCATCTGTCTCTAAAGTCCATTTCCAAATGAGGTTCCAAAAATTATGTAGACCAAATCTCAAGTGGACCATACCACTAGAAATATTGTGATTGAGTGCCCCACCATTAAAAATTCCAAAGAGCCCATCGTAAGGTTTTGGTAATGTTTATTTGCAATCCAAGCTCTTGATAATGTCAATAAGGTCTTGATGAAGGGAAAATATAAATATCCGATTGATTCAAAACATTTTAGCCCACAAAACGTTTTTAATGGTTATTCATCACTTTTTCTAGTGGTATGGTCCACCTAAGATTTGGATCTTCTTAGGGTTCTGGATCACATCTTAAAATGATATGAAAAAATAGATAGATGGCGTAGATATATAAAAAATACATCAAAATGGGCCCACACGGTAGGGGTAACACCCACTAAGCTGTTCCTGGGGTAACACCTAATTCACACCCTGGGTGGGCCCTCCACCGCTCGGTTTGGAAGCTTTGTTTCCATAGAAGAACGACACAATCTGACTCCGGATAAACCCATACATTGCGGTTGGGTCCAACTATGGAAACATTAAATTATGCATGCAAACTGCATACAAATTCAGTATGGACGTTCAAATCTACTCTGTACATTTCTTTTCTAAGATCATTTTAAGACATGAGACAGAATAAGGAAAATTCACCACTTAGGTTGGCCACACCACAACTTGCATGTAATGCGGTCGAGATGAGTATTTTGGTGTGGTCGACCTCAGCGTTGGATCTGATCTTAGACGGGGAATGGAAAAGATACATCAGGGTGGCCCCTCCACAGCTCAGTTTGAACGCAATGGACGCAATTGGCGTCCTTAAATTAAGCGGCAGGAAACTTTCAGTAGTAGTACGCCGTGGGATCATACGCAATCCGCTTCCTAAAATAAGGAGCGGGAGCGGGAGCGGGAGCGGAGACCCTGGATCCACCCCAGGCGTGTGTGTGACTCTGGCTTTGGCCCACTTTGATGCATGTTCCTGCGTAACGCCGTTTATCTGTATTTAAAGCTACATTATCCTCTAAATCTCAGATGAACCATAGTACAGGAAACAGTATAATTGACAATTAACAGCTTATTGTGGGCCACCAAAGCTTTGAATCAAGATAATATTTGTATGGTCTTTTCATAAAAGTCTTTGTAACCTTATCAATAGGTTGGATGGCAAATAAACATTAGGGTAGACTCCATAATTTTTTTTTTAATGGTGGGGATTCAATAGGGCTGCTCCTGTGGTGTGGTCCACCTAAGATTTGGGCATGCTTCATTAATTTTTGGGATCATCCCCCTAAAATGATCTTTGAAAATAATTGAACGGTGTGGATTTAAAGCACATACATCACTATCATTGTACGTGAGACCCATAGTCAGGGCTCCCACCCACCTCGGTGGATCCCGGGCTTACCTAATCCGCTCCGAAGTTCCTCCCTGAACTACGGCCATTGATGTTTATATGCTTCTCTAGGATATACAGTGATGTTTATATGCCATCAATACCGTTCATAACGTCATTCTTACTGGGATGAACTGACAAAAACAAATTTTTTCCTGATTTAAAACTTTTGTGGACACACGCGCACACTTGGGGAGCGGATTATGTGAGACCCGGATCCACCGAGTGGGACCCCTGACGGTGGGGCTCACAATGATGTATGTACCTTAAATCCACACCGTCCAACCATTTTGAAAGTTCAATGAAGGGCATAATAGAAAAAATGAAGCTGACTCAAATCTTAGGTGGACCACACCATAGGAAACAGTCGTGATTGAATCCCCACCATTAAAAACTTCATGGGTTCCACTGAAATGTTTATTTTCCATCCAAGCTGTTGATAAGGTCACAAACACGTAGATGAAGATACCACACAAATATCATCCTGATCTAAAGCTTTTGTGGCCAACAAGAAGTTTTTAATGGTCAATCACCACTGTTTCTGTACTATGGCCCATATGATGTTCTTGAACTGCTTCACTTTTTGGATCATGCCCTAAAACGGGCTTTCAGTATGGCTGAACGGTGTAGATGTAGCACATACATCACAATGGCCCCCACAGCCAGGGGTCCCACCGACCTTGGTTGATCCGGGGTCTCACCTAATCCGCTCCCTTTTAGTGGGATCCTGCCCCCACAGATCTTCCCGGACGCGGATCAGCCACCGACAGCTACAGACATCATCAAGTTCTGTGGCCCCCACAATAATGTATGTGTTGTATCCACACCAGCCATACATTTGTAGAGCTTATTTTAGGACACTAGCCAGAAAAAAGAGGCAGATCCAAAGCTCAAGTGGACCCACCACAGAAAACAGTGGGAATTGAACCGTTACCATTAAAAATTTGTTGGGGCCACAGAAGTTATTGATCAAGCTGATATTTGTGGTTTCCCTTCGGACACGTCTTTTTAACCTACGAAAAGGTTGGATCTGAAATAAACATCAAGGTAAGCCCTGGGAAGATCTCAAAGGTGGGCCACACTCTAAGGGAAAACACAAGAAAGTTTACAGGCCCTAGGACGGAAGCGGACTGGGTAAACTCTGTGGGCCCCTCTGTGATTTAATTATTTTATCCACTCCATCCATCCATGTTAACAGATAATTTTAGAATGTATAAAAAAAGTGAATATAAAAATCTAAAGTGAACCACACTATAGGAAAAGTGTGAACAGAATGTCTACCATTGAAAATTTTCCGGGGGCTGTAAAAGTTTTGGATCACGCTGCTATTTGTATTTTCTCTTTATCCATGCCTATGTGATATTATAAACAGGTTGGATGTCAAATAAACATCACTGTGGGTCCTGAGAAGGTTTCAACAGTGGAAATCATTATTCCCACTGTTTCCTTTGGCATGGTTCACTTGAAATTAGGATATGATTCAATTTTAGTCTCAACACATAAAATTATCTGGAAAAACGGATGGACGGCGTGGATGATCCAAATACATTCACGGTTTGTCCAAAAGAGTTTACTCGGTATGGTAAAAGTATATATATATATATATATATATTATATATAGAGAGAGAGAGAGAGAGAGAGAGAGAGAGAGAGAGAGAGATTTCTTAGGGCTCATCACACATGATGTGTCCCTAAAATCTGAGCCGTCCATGTAATGTAGCACCCTGAAAAACACCTGGGGCCCAACTTTCAACCTGATCCGAAACTTTGGTGAGCCATAAAAAAGAAAGAGAGGCAAATCAAGGGAAGAAACTATTTCCATTTGTTATGGCCCACCAGATTTGTCAACCAGGTTGAAAGTTGGGCCCCGAGGGTTATTCGGGGTGCTGCATCACATGGACGGCTCAGATTTTAGGGACACATCACGTGTGATGAGCCCTAAGAAATCTCTCTCTCTCTCTCCTCTCTCTCTCTCTCTCTCTCTATATATATATATATATATATATATATATACTTTTACCATACCGAGTAAACTCTTTTGGACAAACCGTGAATGTATTTGGATCATCCCACGCCGTCCATCCGTTTTTCCAGATAATTTTATGTGTTGAGACTAAAATTGAATCATCCTAATTTCAAGTGAACCATGCCAAAGGAAACAGTGGGAATATGATTTCCACTGTTGAAACCTTCTCAGACCCACAGTGATTTTATTTGACATCCAACCTGTTTATAATATCACATAGGCATGGATAAAGAGAAAATACAAATAGCAGCGTGATCCAAAACTTTTACAGCCCCCGGAAAATTTTCAATGGTAGACATTCTGTTCACACTTTTCCTATAGTGTGGTTCACTTTAGATTTTTATATTCACTTTTTTTATACATTCTAAAATTATCTGTTAACATGGATGGATGGAGTGGATAAAATAATTAAATCACAGAGGGGCCCACAGAGTTTACCCAGTCCGCTTCCGTCCTAGGGCCTGTAAACTTTCTTGTGTTTTCCCTTAGAGTGTGGCCCCACCTTTGAATCTTCCCAGGGCTTACCTTGATGTTTATTTCAGATCCAACCTTTTCGTAGGTTAAAAAAGACGTGTCCGAAGGGAAACCACAAATATCAGCTTGATCAATAACTTCTGTGGCCCCAACAATTTTTAATGGTAACGTTCAATTCCCACTGTTTTCTGTGGTGGGTCCACTTGAGCTTTGGATCTGCCTCTTTTTTCTGGCTAGTGTCCTAAAAAGCTCTACAAATGTATGGCTGGTGTGGATACAACACATACATTATTGTGGGGGCCACAGAACTTGATGATGTCTGTAGCTGTCGGTGGCTGATCCGCGTCCGGGAAGATCTGTGGGGGCAGGATCCCACTAAAAGGGAGCGGATTAGGTGAGACCCCGATCAACCAAGGTCGGTGGGACCCCTGGCTGTGGGGGCCATTGTGATGTATGTGCTACATCTACACCGTTCAGCCATACTGAAAGCCCGTTTTAGGGCATGATCCAAAAAGTGAAGCAGTTCAAGAACATCATATGGGCCATAGTACAGAAACAGTGGTGATTGACCATTAAAACTTCTTGTTGGCCACAAAAGCTTTAGATCAGGATGATATTTGTGGTGGTATCTTCATCTACGTGTTTTGTGACCTTATCAACCTTGGATGGAAAATAAACATTTCAGTGGAACCCATGAAGTTTTTAATGGTGGGGATTCAATCACGACTGTTTCCTATGGTGTGGTCCACCTAAGATTTGAGTCAGCTTCATTTTTTCTATTATGCCCTTCATTGAACTTTCAAAATGGTTGGACGGTGGATTTAAGGTACATACATCATTGTGAGCCCCACCGTCAGGGGTCCCACTCGGTGGATCCGGTCTCACATAATCCGCTCCCCAAGTGTGCGCGTGTGTCCACAAAAGTTTTAAATCAGGAAAAAATTTGTTTTTGTCAGTTCATCCCAGTAAGAATGACGTTATGAACGGTATTGATGGCATATACATCACTGTATATCCTAGAGAAGCATATAAACATCATGGCCGTAGTTCAGGGAGGAACTTCGGAGCGGATTAGGTAAGCCCGGGATCCACCGAGGTGGGTGGGAGCCCTGACTATGGGTCTCACGTACAATGATAGTGATGTATGTGCTTTAAATCCACACCGTTCAATTATTTTCAAAGATCATTTTAGGGGATGATCCCAAAAATTAATGAAGCATGCCCAAATCTTAGGTGGACCACACCACAGGAGCAGCCCTATTGAATCCCCACCATTAAAAAAAAATTATGGAGTCTACCCTAATGTTTATTTGCCATCCAACCTATTGATAAGGTTACAAAGACTTTTATGAAAAGACCATACAAATATTATCTTGATTCAAAGCTTTGGTGGCCCACAATAAGCTGTTAATTGTCAATTATACTGTTTCCTGTACTATGGTTCATCTGAGATTTAGAGGATAATGTAGCTTTAAATACAGATAAACGGCGTTACGCAGGAACATGCATCAAAGTGGGCCAAAGCCAGAGTCACACACACGCCTGGGTGGATCCAGGGTCTCCGCTCCCGCTCCCGCTCCCGCTCCTTATTTTAGGAAGCGGATTGCGTATGATCCCACGGCGTACTACTACTGAAAGTTTCCTGCCGCTTAATTTAAGGACGCCAATTGCGTCCATTGCGTTCAAACTGAGCTGTGGAGGGGCCACCCTGATGTATCTTTTCCATTCCCCGTCTAAGATCAGATCCAACGCTGAGGTCGACCACACCAAAATACTCATCTCGACCGCATTACATGCAAGTTGTGGTGTGGCCAACCTAAGTGGTGAATTTTCCTTATTCTGTCTCATGTCTTAAAATGATCTTAGAAAGAAATGTACAGAGTAGATTTGAACGTCCATACTGAATTTGTATGCAGTTTGCATGCATAATTTAATGTTTCCATAGTTGGACCCAACCGCAATGTATGGGTTTATCCGGAGTCAGATTGTGTCGTTCTTCTATGGAAACAAAGCTTCCAAACCGAGCGGTGGAGGGCCCACCCAGGGTGTGAATTAGTGTTACCCCAGGAACAGCTTAGTGGGTGTTACCCCTACCGTGTGGGCCCATTTTGATGTATTTTTTATATATCTACGCCATCTATCTATTTTTTCATATCATTTTAAGATGTGATCCAGAACCCTAAGAAGATCCAAATCTTAGGTGGACCATACCACTAGAAAAAGTGATGAATACCATTAAAAACGTTTTGTGGGCTAAAATGTTTTGAATCAATCGGATATTTATATTTCCCTTCATCAAGACCTTATTGACATTATCAAGAGCTTGGATTGCAAATAAACATTACCAAAACCTTACGATGGGCTCTTTGGAATTTTTAATGGTGGGGCACTCAATCACAATATTTCTAGTGGTATGGTCCACTTGAGATTTGGTCTACATAATTTTTGGAACCTCATTTGGAAATGGACTTTAGAGACAGATGGCCAGAGTGGATATACAAAATATCATCCATGTGGCCATACGGTAGGGTACACCCACTAAGCTGTTCTGACTTAACACCTAAGTCACGCCCGCCTGCCCACCCATTCCTTTCCATTCCATTCCTAAGATGGCTGGCCACATGAGACCAAAAACGACGCAGGTATAATAGTCAGGTCAACTAAACCAGAAATGAATCTTGCATTTAATGCTAGTTACATTTAATGGAACACCTCTACAGCTTGATTCGAATGGTTTGCATCCATATTGATTAAGCCACTTCTGTGTTTATCCACTCGTACATTCATTCTAACGCACTCTTAAAAATTAGGCAGATTCAACACTCAATCGGATTAAAGGAGTCGAGAGGGATATGCATGTTGTGCAACGCACAACCGACCTACGTCACCAAGTTATTGTTCCTGTTATGACATGTGTGTCGTATCAAAACAGTCCATTTATTTTGCCAAATTATTTCAGTTCATAGATTAAAAAAGAAAAAAGAAAAGAAATAAAGTGGCAGATACAATTATCAAGTAGCCAGAAAATAGCATTAATTAACACTCATTATATGTTAAGGGTTTAGGTTGTTAGGATCAAGATTGTCATGTGTTAAGGGTTTAAATTATCATCTGACAGAGATTGAGATTGTCATGTGTTAAGGGTCGAGGTTGTCACGTGGTTGTTTCATGTGTTAAAGGTCAAGAATTCACCTCCTTATAATGTTTGTGGGTTTCATCTTTGGCTTTTAGTCAAATCCATTCCGTCTATTCTCTCCAAATTTTGAGAAAGTTAAACGTCCATAAAATGACTAAAATCTTCCAATAATGTGGCATACAACAAAAGAAAACGGTAAGTATTGTTCCAGCAATCATTCAACATTTTTCCTCGGTGTGCATTAAAGATAGTTCGTAACAAAATGAAGGTATCACATTTGCAAGGAAATCTTGCGCCACTAACATTATCAACGAATTGTATCTACCTTCTAATAGGCTATGTGATTAACCAGAAGCAAACTTTGCATTGGGAAGATTAGATGTCAAAACTTCTCATCAAGCTGATTTTTTCCGGTACTAATGAGACTTGCAATTAACCGGATAAACACTAAGTTCTATGAGGCCTATAGTAGTGTTTATATATCCAATTGTTCATAATATCACAGATACATAGATAAAGGAAAAATATAAATATCACATCTATTTAAATAGTCTGTGACCCACCAAGTAGTTTTCAATGATAGCATACAACTCACACTATTTGGTGTGGAGTAGTCATCTTCATCTATAAAAAAGATTCAATTTTAGGGTCATGTTTTACAATGAGCTCGTACAACAGATGGACGGTGTGTATTAAACACTTTGCATCATAATAGGCCCCACTTCGAGGCACAATACCATCCAGCTAGAGCAAGACCTACAACCGACATTTCTCCCATTATCATTACCATGCTTGAAGTAATGCTTAAGGCAAGGGCAATTTGGTCCAAAAGAAAAGGAAAATGTAATCTAGGGCTACGAAGGGAAATTTTCTAATTCCCAGAACGGACACGTAGGGAGTTAATTTTCCCCCTTTTAAATAAAGAATATGCCCTTTTATATCCAAAAGGGGTGGATGGTTGGAAGCAATTTGATTATGTCTCTTGACGTCATTATTGACATTAAGGGCATGTTTGTTTAACCATTTACCACTGTGAGTGATGGTAAATGGGTTGTGATTATTTTTAGCCGATGTTTATAGAAGGACGGAAACAACACCATAAATGTGCCTAAAAAAGGGATATAACAACGCATGTATTGTGTTCGAAATTTGTAGATCCCACCATGATATATGTGTTCAATCCATGCCGTCCATTTGTTTTACCTACTCCCTTTAGCCCATTTATATAAAAAAAAATAACTTAGATTGTAAGCTCAGATGGACCACACTATGGGAAACAAGGGGATAATGACGTACACTATTAAACTGAAAATTTGTGTAGGGCCACTATATGCGTACCTGTCATCTAACCTATTCAAAAGGTCAAAAGACATGAGAGTGTGTGTGTGTGTGTGTGTGTGTATATATATATATATATATATATATATATATATCCAAAACTCTTATGGCCCTCTGAATGCTGGAGGTCCACATTTCCTCCCATTTTCGAGGGATGTGCGTGTGCCGCCACTTTCATGGGCTTGCCTTTCTCTTGAGGGCTTTCTTTCGTTGTGCTTTGTTTGGTGTATTTGGGAATGAGTTTATAGAAGAATGGAGTTGCCACTAGCTAGTTACTTTGAATCTACAGTCGGCTAAACCCTGTAGAAACGTTAGAGAAGGGGATTTGAAGATTCTTTCCTAAAAAATGACTCTTTGATCTACGGTCAGAGATTCAAGGTAAGGGACCACGATTACAGAGAAGAAAGGTGTTAGGCACTTACTCTGCCCGTACAAGTATACGGTCTTTATTTTACTGAATCTGACTATCTTTGAAGGTTAGGATCGGCTCTCGTATATTCTAAAAAAAAAAAGG
>PVNU02002298.1:0-183626 GCA_003013855.2 Liriodendron chinense
TCAATCGGGTCGACCGGTCGAATCGATGGGTTTGAGTTCGGTCAACAAGCATTGCAAATAGGTACGTTTCTCGTTTTCTTTCCTATTCTATTTAAGACTCTCTTTAATCCGTTCCTAGAGTTTGTTTATAGTATTTGGTGTTGCTTAAACACATTCTAGGGTTTAGTTTTCAAATTATTCAATCAAATTCTGATTTTTCATCGAATTTTATCTTGTGGATTCAAGAGCGCCTTGTGATTTCTAGGTAGTCATCCATTGAGGAAGATGGTGATTAACCCCATATGTCCTTCCCTGTGTCATGAGTATACATGAGTTTGAGCATACAAGTTGGGTTGGACAAGTATACATGAGTTTGAGCATGCAAGTTGGGTTGGACGAGTATACAAGAGTATATTGTTGGGTTCAAGTTGGAGACATTTGGGTTGGAGTTCAATTCGGTGCTTGTTGGGTGTTGGTCCTCTAAAGGTAATTTTAGGCCTGGGTTGACCCTAAAAAAGAAACATAACCCTCCTAGTTGCACTGCAGGCATTATGCTTGTTAGGTTATCATATGAGAGCTACACCAATAACTTCCATTGAAAATTGAATTCACGGAAGTAGTCAGTAGTCACCACCATTTCCATATAACATCTAGCGCATCCAGCACTATGAAGGTTGAATGTTTCAAAATCAAGTCAATCAAATCATCATGTGAACCACTCTGAATATAATGCAGGTTTTTTGGTTGGATGGTTATACATTGTTTTAAATGATGGGGCCTACCAAGCTATGCACACACCATCAAGTGTGTATTATGTGAGCCCCACCATGCTAATGGAATTTTCTAGAAACATTAGACCTATTCAATCATTAGGTGGACCACAATATAGAAAACCATGGATGATTATATGAACACATTCAAATTCAACTGGTGGCCAACGTGATTCTTGGATCCAATTACTTCTGGGAGAGTTTGATTTTTATATTGGGTTGAGCCTTATGGATTGGTCGAGTGCCAAACACAGGACTTACGGGCCCATCCGCAGCACGTGCTTGACACTCGTAAAATAAGCTACTCGACAATAGGTCACAAAGGATGCCACAATCGGTAGGAGTATTGATCAGGAGGTGATATGGTGGGCCACGAAGAATCAGAATATGGTAGAGACATCTCTCCATAGTCGTGGAAGGTGTTGTATAAATCACAACCACTCATTTATAGGGCTTGTTGGAGTGTTAAAGTCCCTTGACATACATTGATATGCCATCCTCCAACAGCTTTGGTTGTTTGAAATGGTTTCTGAAGTAGAGTGGGTCATCGATTAGTTCATGGCTCAGATGGATCAAAAGAAGACCGGTCGGGTTGGAAGTGATCCGGCCCAACAAGACCGTAAAATGGTACTATCTCGCAATTCAGAATGAGTTTTTGAACATACAATATATGATTCTGAGGTAGCTGGAGTTTTGAACATATAATAACTAGTTTTATTTCAATTTACTATTTATAGTAAGTTTTATTCCGTTTGAAAACTTTTTATTTTTAGCCAAAAGTTTGAGTTAGAGTTAGAGTTTGATACTTGGGCTTAGTTTCCTATTTATATGCATTATAATTCTGTTTTAGGCATCAATTAATGAGTTTTCTTTTATTTTATTTATTCTTCTCATGGATTCGAGAACCAACCGGTGAAGAAGATAGTGATCGACCTCCCACATCCTTCAAAATATATTCTCCCATGGAAGGCTGTTTAGAGTGTGAGTTAGTGCTCCTCCGAGCAGAATTCTCATGTTTCCTATCAATCATAACCCCCCGCCATGGTGTGAGTGGAGTGTTCCTCCACCCTTGCCCAATATGCTCTCCTATGGAGTTCCCAAGTTTCCTATCAATCATAGCCATCAAAATTACGACTATCAAACGGTCGATTAATGGTCAAAGATTGTTTTGCCTTGATATAAAGTTAAGTTGGTCCATGAATCAGGAGGGGCACACTTGTGCCCTGGATATAAACCAAAGATCATTCTTTTTAAACCGTCCATTTTTCTTGTACAGGTCTACCAGTTGAAATATATGGTCCTGATTTGATAAGGTGTGACGACGGTGGCGAACGGCCTCGGCTGCCTAATTTGAACTACAAAATAATAGAATTATTGACCACGTGCAATGCACGAGATTTTTCCTGCTGACATAAAAAAAAGAAAGGCCAAAAACCTCCAAAAAAATCTGTGGCTGGAGTTAAAAGAAATCTAAAACAGGAAGGCCCGCCGCGTGGTGCTCGTCTCATCCTCACTCTCCATCTCCAGATTCGTTGAAAAAGAAGAATAAGATGGGTCCCCTTTTTAATAAAGTGATATAAAAAAATATATAAAAAGTGAAACAAAGAGGAGGCATATGATAGTTACTCAGGATGCATATGACGCTTGATACACAGGCACATATGAATTGTACACGTGGCATATATTAACTAACGTGAAACCGACTAGATTGGGGCAGCCCACTGTCTGCCAGACACAATCCCAATGTTAGATTGGTTGAACGATCTTAGCATCTGATTCATGGGAAAATAGTACCGTTGGATATTTTTCATTTTAACCGTCCAACAAATGTCCACCAATCTGATAGTCAGATTATCAAATAAGCTTACTATTTGGTTCATTGCACATTAAATCTAGGTTCCATGATCTGGACCGTTTAATTTGACTACTTGTGTGCCACTTGTGCAATTTCTAACTACATGCATATGGGCACGGATCGGCTAGCATAAGGGGTACTGGTTTCAAATATCTGTGGGCCCCACCATGATATATGTATTTTATCCACGCCGTTCATCCAATTCTCCATCTGATTTTAAGGTACTAACTGAAAAATCGGATAGATCAAAATCTCAGTAGACCACACCAGAGGAAAACAGTTGGGATTGAACGTCCACTGTTGAAAGTTTCTTGGGGGTCATAGAAGTTTAGTATCAAGATGATTTTTCCCCCCTTCATCTAGGTCTATGTGACCTTATCAACATTTTGGATGGAAAATAAACATTACTAGGAAGATTTTAATGATGGACGTCCAATCCCACTGTTTTCCTTCAATGTGGTCCCCCTGAGATTTTTATCCGTCTGATTTTGGGTTCATGCCTTAAAATCATATGGAGAAATGGATGGACGGCATGGTTAAAATACATATATCATAGTGGGGCCCATAGAGATTTGAAACCACCCCTTATCCGCGCCCCATGCATATCATGTGGGTAGCTTTAGGTATGGTTTAAGGTACATGTTAAACACGTGACCCGACCCGACCTGTAACCCGAACCGTGTATACCCGACTTATTCTGCCTAATACGAACAGTCCGTTTATACTAGTTTATTGCTTTTAAAAATATTTGTATGACATTATCAATAAGTTGAATGATCAATCAACATTAGGTTGGACTCTAGAATCTTTTAATGGTTGGAGTTTAATGACCACTGATTTTTGTGGTGTGCTCTACCTAAAGCTTTTATCTTCTTCCTTTTTGGGACCATGTCCTATATTAATCTGGAAACACATATGGAGAGCATGGATTTACAATATATGCATCGAGGTGAGCCTCATGGTCAGGGTCTCACCCACATGGCTAGTTTCGGGGTCTTACCGACTCTCACTTAAGCTGTGCTCATCTCACACTCATAGGGAGCGAATTAGGTGACATTTGGAATCCACCAAGGTGGGTGGCCCTTGACTATGTGTCTTAAATCCACACCGTCCAACTATTTTGAAAGATCATTTTAAGATATGGTACAAAAAATAAAGCAGACTCAAATCTTAGGTGGACCACACCATAGAAACATAGTCCTAACCCGACCCGACCTAATCTGATTTAGCATATAGGATAGGGTAGGGTTAGGGTTGACCCTTTTACAAGTAGGGTAGGATTAGGGTCAGTCCAACCTGGTCATGACCGGATCGAAACCCGAAACTTTAAAATATATTTAGGTTCCGTCCAGGATTGGCCCAACCCGACCCGTTTGCAGGCATACATGTGGGCACCGTCCGCATCGGGCGCGGATTGCCTGCGAAAGCCTTTCGCAGGCATTTGCTGCTAGGCCTGCACATGGGTCGGGTTAGGGTTGGGTTTGGAACAACCCTGGACCGAACCTAAATATATTTTAAAGGTCCGGGTTTCGGTCCGGGTCGTGACTGGGTTGGGCTGACCCAACCCTAACCCTACCCTACTTGTAAAAGGGTCAACCCTAACCCTACCCTACCCTACCCTATATGCTAAACCGGGTCGGGTCAGGTCGGGTTAGGAATATGTTTCTATGGTGTGGTCCACCTAAGATTTGAGTCAGCTTCATTTTTGGTTTCATATTCTAAAATGATCTTTCAAAATAGTTGAATGGTGTGGATTTAAGACACACGGTCAGGGGCCACCCACCATGGTGGATCTCGGATGTCACCTAATCTGCTCCATGTGAGTATGAGATGAGCGCAGGTTGCGTGAGAGCCAGTGAGACCTCGGAACCAGCCATGTGGGTGAGACCCTGACCATAAGGTTCACCTCGATGTATATATTATAAATCCATGCCGTCCATCTATGTTTCCAGATTATTATAGGACATGGTCCCAAAAAAGAAGCAGATAAAAGCTTTAGGTAGACCACACCACAAAAATCAATGGTCATTAAACTCCCTCCATTAAAAGATTCTAGAGTCCACCCTAATGTTTATCGACCATTCAACCTACTGATAATGTCATACAAATATTTATAAAAGCATAAACTAGTATAAACGGGGCGGTTCGGGTCGGGTATACATGGGTCGGGTCGGGCGGGTTTGGCATGTACCCTAAACCATACCTAAATTAAAAACGGTCCAGCCATATCTACCCGGGACCGGACCGTTTGCTCAGTCGGGTCGGGACAGATCGAGTTTTTACCAGGTCGGGCCGGGCGGGTTAACCGGGCAGATGTGCAGCCCTATGCCCAAGGAATTTGGGTGGGACCCACCTAATGGTTTGTGAGAAATCTACGCCGTACAACTGTTTTGTGAGATCATTTTAGATGTTACGACAAAAAATGAACGGGATCCAAACTCGAGTGGGCTGCGCTAAAGCAAAAGGTGTGTAGGGAAATTCTTACGGTTGAAACCTTTATGAGGTCCACAGTGATGTTTATATGCCATCCATACCGTCCATAATGTCATTCCTATTGAGATGAATTGAAAACACAAATATTATCCTGATTTGAAACTTTTGTGGCCCAACGAATATTTCAACTGTGGAAGTTCAATTGTCATGTTTTCGGCCCACTTAAGTATTGGATCCCGTTCAATTTTGGTGGCAACGCCTAAAATAATCTCACAAAACGGTTCGACAAACAAACCTCACGGTGGGCCCCACCTAGATACCTTGCGCAGGAGATGCCTGCGAAATGCTTTCGCAACCAATCCGCGCCTAGGGCTATAAATGGTCGGGTTCAGGGCAGGTTTAGCCAAAACCAGACCCGCCCATTTACTAAACGGGTCTGGGTCCAAATTTTAGACCCAGACCCTTTTACTAAATGGGCGGGTCCGGGTCGGGTCTGAGTCAGCCCATCAGACCCATTTATAAATGGGTCCGGGTCTGGTAGAGGGAGATCCACCCAGACCCATTTATAAATGGGCCGGGTCTAATGGGTCCGGGTCTGGATCAAGTATGCAAGCATTTTACAAGGCTTAAAACTAGGTCTGGACGGGTCCCTTGTAACATAGACCAAACCCGCCCACTTACTAAATGGATTTGAGTCGGGTCAGGTCGGGTCTAATATAAAGGAAACCAGACCCAAGCCCGTTTAACAAATGGGTCTATTCTTGGACCCAGACCCGTACCATTTAACAAATGGGTCAGGTCTGGGTCGGGTCTAAATGGGTTGGGTCTGGGTACCCATCGGGTCCACTGACCCATTTACAGCCCTGTCCGCGCCCGTCCGCATCATAGAATTGGGGAGAGCGGATTAGGTGAGACCCCAGCCTCACCTAAGAGGGTGCGGCCCTTATCGTGAGTTTACTGTGGGGCCCACCTTGATGTATGTATTGTTTATCCATGCCGTTCATCCGTTTTTTCACATCATTTGAAGGTATTATACCAAAAATTAAGCAGATCCAATTATCAGGTGAACCATACCATGAGAAACAATGGTGATTGCCTGTCATACCATTAAAAACTTCTTAGGGCGCTCCTTAATGTTTATGTAGTGTTTATTTACCATCTAATATGTGGATAAGGTTAAATGAGACTGGATTAAGGTAAAAAAACAAATATCAGATTGATCCAAAGCTCTTGTGGCCCATTAATGGTCAATCACCACTGCTTCTTATGATATGGTTTACCTGATAATTGGATATGCATGATATTTGGTTTAATGCCCTAAAATCATGTGCATAAACATTTGGACGGTGTGGATACATAATATATACATCAAGGTGGGCCCCACGGTGAACCTACGTAAGGGCCGCACCGTCTTGCGTGAGTCCGGGGTCGCACCTAATCCGCTCCCAGAATTGGGTGGGGCCGTACCGCATTCCACCACGAGTCGCCATCCCAGCTCCCCCTACAAGAAAAGAAGGGCCCACAGGCTTACACGCCGCTTCTGTATCTTTTCATGTCCAGATACAGTGCGGTTCGGGTACCATGGAGCACACCTGCGTCAATCACATAATTCATAAGATCATGAATGTTTTCATAAATCCAGACCGACCAACTGTTGGACCACATCATGAAAGAGTCAATAGTTATAATTATAATCATTCTACCTGCAGGAATTTTCTGCACCGTTTATCTAAAAAAATTCTCGATCGTCCGAAACTGGGTGGTGGATCTGATGATTATGAGCTTCAACAGCGGGAATCTTAGAGGATTAATTTTCAAATATTTGCTACACCAAGTGGACGGTCTGGATCAATAATCAATTCTTAACGTTGATGGATACGCTAAATGGTACTCCACGCACACTGGATTCTATGCACTATATACCTTCGGTTTTTTCCAAAAAGGCGAAATTGACTTATCGGCACAACTAGCGAGATGGCGAAAAAGTCGTAAGCTGAAGTCGATGAGCAAAGGGGTTCATTACATGTTAGTCGGGTAACACGTTAGTGAGTGCTGCTTTGATTATGGGGTCTACGTTTATGTATTTATTGTATATCCACTCCGTTCATCAGTTTTTTAAAGATCATTTCAGATCATGGTAAGAAAAATAGAACAGATCCAATTATCAAGAGAACACGCCGTAGGGATTGAATTTCTACCATTAAAAACTTCTTAGGGGCCACAAAAGTTTTGGATCAAGAAGATGTTTGTATTTTCCCTTCATCAAGGTCTGTGTGACATTATAAAAATATTGGATGGAAAATAAACATTATAGTGGGCCTTAGGAAGCTTTTAATGGTAACTGTTCAATAATTACTTTTTCTTGTGGTGTGTTTCATTTGAGACTTATATATATTTCAATTTTTTTGAAACGTTCTAAAATGAGCTTTAAAAACTGATGGACGGCGTGATATAGAAAAATGCATTAGGGTGGGCTCATAGTCAGAGAAACATCGACTAACATGTTACTGGGTAATCCATGATCCGCTCCCTTGCGGAAAAGCGTTGACGAAGACCAGATATTGTACCGCGACAGGAAGATTCTCAGTTATCTTGTTTAACCAATGAATTCGTGCCGCGTGTAATAAATATCTACTCTGAGCGGAAGCGTGTGGAAGCAAATTACCTGTCCTCGCCGTCATAGGAAGTTGGGCCACCACGATATCCGACGTGACGTCCATTCCGTCCATCACTTCTCCGGTGGCCTTTAAACATGAGCTTGACAAGGAGATCCAAAACTCAATTGGGCCGCGCCAAAGAAGAGAGTGGGCATGGAAGCACCCATCGTTGAAATATCCCTATGGCACACAGTGATGTTTATATGCCATCCAATTCGCATGGTTACTTCAACTGGTGTGAACTCATCAAAAGAACCAGATCCGAACCTCCTGTGGCCCACGTTGGTTTCAATGGTGGATGCTCAATCCGCACTATACCCTTTGGTTTGCCATAATTAAGTTTTGGTTCTACCTTATCTTTTTATTCATGTACTAGCATCTGTTTGAAATCTGTTGGCGAAAACATCAAAGAAGATCAAATAACTACCATACGGCCACACAAGCAATCAACGCAAAAGCAAATATATTTTACATGAAAAATCCTTACGGAAAATAACTACGGCACAAAGCGACACCTTCACTATGAATTCAAATTATTACAGAGCTAATCTACCCAAGTAGATCTAAAAAATGAACAAAAGCTCTCAAAACCTCACAATCCTCACACCCAAAACTCTAATCTCGTGTTACCGTACTTAGGTATTGCTTGGAATCACTCCCAACACGATTAGGAAGAGTTTAAAGAGGACTTTCTCCCGATTTGAAAACATACAGTGAGAAACCGTGCAAAAAATCTAAGTCCTGCACGTCACCTTATCGGTCAGTGATCGACCAAATCGATCCAGTGAGTTTTGCACAAAAAAAACTGTTTTGCCTCCATAATTCGACCGGTTGGACAATCAGTTGGAGCCTCTTGCCGACTGGTTAGAGACCCCTCAGAAACACTGTCCAGCCCCTTGTGATGAATTGTCCACTGACCGACTGGTCGATGGACACTGTCAATGCACAGTTTTGAGGCCTCTCAAACATCATGAGTTGAAAAAACTGGTAGCTAGAGTAAATGTGACACAAACATCACGGTGGGCACCATAGCTGGAATTTCTATGGGGCATAGCCTAGAGATTGGCATGAGTATCTTCATGACTCGGCATGGCTAGATTTGATTGGACCAATTAATGCTTATTAGAGATAGGACAAACCAAGATTCAGGCATACTTTACTTTGATGTCAGGACATGGCCAAATCAAATCTTGTCACATTAGGTCACCCAAAATATCCAGGCCATCCACTTTCACTCAAAGGGTACATGAGTTGCATCCAAACCCCTGCAAGAAGTTCCTGCAGTTTGGAGGCTACATGGACCCCTTTGCGATATCTGTGAGAAATTCACCCTGTCCATTAGTTTCTTCTGTTCATGTTAGGACATGATCCTGAAAATGAGCCGGATCCAACTATCTTAGGCCACAAAGCAAATTGTAGCTTTTATCCTTTGAACCATATTTAGGCAGCAAATCAAAAGGTTAAGATTGTCCTGTCAACTAGAATAATGTTCAGGCAGACACTATGTACCCACTTTTTATAAGTTGAAAAACCAGATGTATTGTGCACACGATTTGCGATCACCAGCATGTGCCAACCTAAGGTACGCATTAGATCTCTAACATTGTGACTTCCAATTAATAAACCTATGTATGCATGTGTTTCATGATCCTAGACCTCGAACTATAACTGCTGATAATGATTTTGATTAGTGTTTTACAGAAAGGGCATTGTTGCATGTCGTGTACCAATGGTTATATCTAATCAATATTCCACCAAGTATTTAAGAGGATTTCTAGTATGCGTGATGAATAAATGTGGTGATCAAGACCATTGGACTAGAATGGTGATGGCCCATTAGCCCAAAATCAATGACTGGACAACTATGATCAACTGGACCCAGTACCTAATCAGCAAATGCATGTGGCCTCCCCGAGCATGCAGGCCAGCCTGGCTTTTGGCCAGGGCCTATTCACAATGGGCCATACAGATGAGTGGCCTGAATCTTGCTCGGGCTTACCACGTTGACAATGCCACTTGAAAAATATATCTTATGTTATCCTATATGAATCACCCTTTACATTTGGTAACTCTGGGGTTGTGACCTGACCTAGTTTAGACTTTAGGCTGTTTGGATGAATACAAAGCCATGAACCACACATGTCCATGTCTTGCACATGTTACAAAGATCATGCAATACAGTGTTGTGGTGTATCTTGTTTGTCAAGCGCTTGAAACATGGTGTGGAGAACATGTGGAGAGCTTAAGATGGTTGGCATGTGTAACATCATAACTAGGGTTGTCAATGGATACCTGTTTACTGGGTTACTCACATATCTTAATCCTAGAAAATTGGATTTTGATATGAAATTTTTATCTGATTAATGTTTTTTTTAAACCTGATTGGCCCTTACCTAACTTCTAAGTGAGTCAAACATAGAAATTACCACATCCACATCCACTTACCTGACTACTTGAGGACATTTTTATAGTTTACCTAATGTATTAAATTTTACAATATTGACTAAGGGGGTGTTTGGATTGGAAGTTACTTAAGATACCTTAAGTAGCTTATCTTAATTTCTACTTATTAAATTGAAGTGATTAACTTTAAATAAAAAAGCTACTTATAATTGGTCATAAATCAAACTTACTTATCTCAAATAAGTTACTTATTTACTGTTGTAAGTAGAAAAAGTAACTTGTTTGGTGGTTTCCAAAAGGGCCCTAAGTGACATAAATGAATAAGTTGATATAGTGACCATTGTTTATGATTGACTTTACCTTTTGTCAAAGTTAGTTTTTATTTATATTTTCTATGATTTATAGTTTAATATTAGATAATTATATAGTGAAAGTGACAATTTTTACTATAGCAACAAATCTCGTTCTTGGCAATTTGTTGGCCTAGAAATTTATCCAGAGATTTTCAAATTTTATGGTTTTTCTTGGGATATTATTAGAAAAATCTTGTTGAAAATAAAATTATTTATTTTAAATCAATAAATATATTTAAAATTTAATTATATGTTTATAATAAAAATTCTTACAGTTTTTTTTTTTTAATTTCTTGTGATGATATGTCAAAAATATCTTGATAAAATCACAATATTTTAAAATATAAATATACTGAAAATTTAAAAATATTATATCATGATAATATTGCCTAGTATATTTTCTGTGATGCTATCACGAGATTTTTATTGGCAATCTTTGTTGCACTGATTTTTACTAGTTTTTATATATATATATATATATATATATATATATATATATATATATATATATTCTATTTTATGTTATTTTGTTAATTTTTTAGGGAGAAATTCCAGTGCTCTGAGAGCACTACAAGGCATAGTGCTCCTAGTTGCATTGGGTAACTTGGACCATCTAATAGATTATTTAAATTGTCTATTTAGTCTGGAATGCATTTCAAAGGCTATCTCACAACAATAAGATAGATCGAATGATTAATTCCAGATTTGTCCTTATTATCTGTAGTCATCTTTTTTCCAACCAATGGATGGAATGGTTAGGCTTGCCCAACAAAAGTGATTCTTTATAATCAAAAGCCATCCATGAGTGGAACTATCAGTAGATGAATTGAGTGGCTGTTTAGGCCTATATATATATATATATATATATATATATATATATATATATATATATATATATATATATATATATATATATATATATATATAAATGATCTGCACTGTCCATGTTAGAGGCCATTAACCAGATGGTTAAGATCACCACATCAGTGTGATGCTTACATAATAGCTAATGAAATGTGTGTTCGACCTAATGGACAGTCTAGATCAATCAGTTCGGTTAGTCTCCCAATGCAACCAGGACAGTACTATAACTTATAGTGCTTAATTAGGGAGCACCCATGCATCTCTTTTTAAGTAGGTAGTTTATCTTTTTAGTTTTTTAATTAGATATTAGTTGAATTTTCAATTACCCGGCCTTCCAACTTCCATTGGACTTCATTGGATGAAATACATATTCGACTAATATCCGACTTCTTTGAATAATATCCCAATTATTATCCATATTCAATATCAATTGGATATCAAATATGAGTATTGCAATATCTTATCTGTTGGCTATAATTATGATGCATGTGTATGTTGATTGACACATATAACACATGTAAGGAACTTGAAGATTAATGGTGGCTCATTTGACACATGCAGGTGTTTAAACATGGATAATTGCACATGCAGAAAATTTGAGATGCATGTGCATGACTTGATAACATATGGTTTAACTGATATTATGGCCCTTGATTGATGGAAAATGATTCATGTAATTGACTCCAATTAGTTAGAATAAGGCATAGAAGAAGATGACGACGAGGGATGTATGTATATGAAACATTATATTCTTGTATGCATCATAATAGACTTTTAGCCTATATAATCCATCAAACCTTTTAAGCTAGGATTAACCATCCATGAATAATGGTCATATTACTTACATCTCTTACACTCATTTTCCACTTCCAGCATGCAAAAGGGTACTTGACAAACTCCCTATGGAGAGCCAATGCTGGATCAATTGAAATACTTTTAGAAGATAAATATCTTCTAGACCGCACATGCACATCAATATTGGAATTAAAAGAAAGTAAAAGAAGAAACGAAAAGAAAAGAAAAAGTGCAAACTACAATATAAAGATTTACATATCTCTTTTTTGGTATTATTTACACATAAAATGAATTAGGGTTTATATAAAAACTCCATGTGAAGATGAGCAACACACCTCTTATGATCAGGCCTCACGGATCCTAACAAATACAAGATTTTGCATGCATCCTCACAGCTCATTAAGGATTAGATTCAAGTTTTGGCCCCATTAATGATCCAATCTGTGTGCGGGTGTATCGACTCATATCTAACTAGAAACCGGGATGGGTGAGTATATTTTTGGGGGCACACTTGATCCCTGAATACATGATTCTATCTTTATTGGATCATGTTTAATATCTAAATGCAAATGAAAGTATGGATTTGACTTTGATCTGACTGGAATACCGAATCTGATGAGATTCCGATCTGATGCGTCGTGACTCGTGTGTTCCCCACACCCGAATGTAACCGGAACCTAATCCGAATCCGAATCCGAATCCCTTAGTGAGGTCCCACCCGAGCCATTGAAGGGCTACCTGACTCTTAAGAAGCTCCCACTCACTCACTGTACACTATGATATACTTTTATGCATCTCTCGTACGTGGGGCCCACTGTAAGTGGGCATAACTTGAAAACCTCACCACTGAACCGTCCGTTAATTATTATTATTTTTTTCTGCCCGATGAATTTCGATATCTTAAATATTTTATTCTTGACCATCCATTAGATGGACACCACTAAGACAATTAAGCTGGTCAGATCATTGGTGTAGAGAGATGATCCATTGGACTAAACCTAATTTCCATGTCACCAGTTGCATTTTGACTTGTTGGAATCAACATCTATTATCATCAGGACCGTCCATAAGGTCCAGTCCACTCTTCTTCCACTAATCTGGAAAGATCACACCAATCCAATGGTTGAAAATATTCCTGATTGGACCTATCATCTATGAACGGTCTTGTCCATCCATTTCTCCATGCCACTAAATGGACGGTTTAAATCATCCAATCATTATGAATTTTCCATGGTACTAGAAGAAGGGTGGGTCGACTGGACCTAATGGACGGTTCAGATAGATCATAAGGATGGCAGCAACTCCAAAACCAACTAGTTGCATGTAATGGTTTACATACACTTAGCCCACAAGTTCATTTCTCTTTGGGCTATCTTCCATCCGTTAGTGGCCCACTTGTCCGGACACGTGTCACGTATTTGGTGGATGAGTTGGTAAATCTTGCCAAACGTATACCCACTATAGCCTGGGAAGGCATTAACTAGTAGATACTCTTGGCAGGTAATTATGTTTAAAAAATAAAAGAAAAGAGTAGGTTTAGTTAATTGGGGGAAGATCGGCAGTGGAGGCGTGCCTACCGCTAACGTGTGGGAACAACTTCATTTGAGTAAGATCTACCCCGTCCGTCATGCGATTCGTCTAGATTCTAGCGTTGATGTCAAACATCATGCCGATCCAAAAGTCAGGTGGGCCACACCATAGGGAACAGAGTAAAACATGTATAAAACAGCTAAACTCACATCATGGGGCCCACCCGAGTTTTATTATTACATAATTTTTGAGGGTCCCTACATCCTGCGTGGCCTATATGATGAATGAATTGGATGGCTTATATACAAAGAGGGTCTGATATGGTAGGGTTGGAAGAACCGGAATATACGGTGGGAGGGTAATCTATCAATCTTAACTGCCCAGCTAGTGGGTCTCGTACTTATCAGAAGACTATAGCCATCACTTCTCTGTCCAGAAGTTAAGGTTGGTCATTTACTATTTCTCTTTCCTACCGAAGGTTGAAGGTCAATGCTTAGATGATGGTTAGGATCATGAAATCTAGGTGTATCTTAAATCAACATCTATCTATAGTGGAACCCACTAGATGGACAATCCCGATTGAAAGACAATCCCTGTCACTTGCCATCTAGGCTTTACCACATTTCAATTCCTCCGGGGTTCTACGTTATTGTCCATCTCCCAAACCATTCCCTGATTAATATGTAATTTACATTTCCAGTACCATTTCCAAAAAAAGGTTTTTAAAAACCTACCTCATCAACTACTACCTTATGTAATAGCCACCGTGCAAAGCAAATGGGGTGGCTCGTGTGGGCCCCACCATGATGTTTATATGAAATTCATCCTGAAGGTAGGTGATCCATCCCATGTTAGGTCAAGGGCCTATTCAATGGACCACATGATTGGAAACAGTGCATGGGCAATGCTTTTTTTTACTTTTCTTTTTTTTTTAATTGGGCAATGCTTGCATTCCAAATTGTTTCCATTATCTTGGCCCACATCAACTATAGATAGGTAAAAAAATTGAGCTATAGGCTTAAATCTTTTTGTGGATCAAATGGTGGGAGTGAACTTCATATAATAACATGTTGGGCCCTTAAATAAACCATGGGTAAATATTTTGGCTACTGGCTTAAATTTTTCTAATGCTGAGTGGATTTCATATAATTATATAAAATTGGGTTATGTAAAAAAATAAGGATTGACATCTATCTCCCAGTTGTTTCCTTTGATGTGGGTTAACAGAATTACAGGTGAACTTGAATTTTTGTCTCTCGATATGACATAAGACTAAACATCTGATGGTCTAAATAGATCTTACAAAAATATTATTGTAGCCCTGTCAAAATTAATAGGAATGAGCATACAATTTACATTTTTTTTTTTATCTTCCAAGTAATCTCTCTGTACACTTGGATCGGACTTGATTTTTAACGGGACCCACCTTAATATATATATGAAATCATTCCGACCTTTAGATGTGTAATTCCAGTTTTGTCCGAGAGTTAAATAATCAAAATAACTTGTAATTCATGTGGGCCACATCGGGCAACATCAAAGAAAACAGTTGGGAAAGAAACATGCACCCATGATTCTTCCACCCTACCAAAATGATTACGTGCAATCCACTTCAACCATTAGATGCCATACTAAAATTCAGGCTTGAGCCGTAAAATTCAGGTCCATCCATGATTCAGGTAGGCCATACCAAGGAAAACAGTTGGGAAGACGATCATCGTCATGTACACTGTTTCCAATCATTTGGTCCACCTGAATCATAGATAGGGTCATGGGATGACCTTTGGGCCCTTGGACTAGATGAGGCGGCACACCTGGTGGCTGGTGTAGATTTTACATAAACATCATGGGAGGGCCCACCCAAGCAACGGCTTTGCTCGTAGTCCACCCAACTCTACAGCTTAAGAAATGTAAGGGAAGGGAGTGGAACAACAGTTATAGCTTAAGAAATGTAAGAGAAGGGAGTGGAATATGACAATTATATTTATCAGAATAGTGGCTTTGCTCGTAGGCCACCCAACTAATGAAGTAGTTTTTTTTTTTTATTTATCAGAATGTAAATTTTATATTATTTTTTAGTAAAATTTACAAAAAAATAAAAATAAATAAAACTATAGCAATGTGACATTAGACTACTGCAAAGGCAATTATATCTAATGATTCTATGAATGGATCGGTGTGCTTTTTGGGGGATTTGCCACATTGATGTTGTAACCCACTAATTGATTGTCTAAATTAGCTGAACAAACACAAAAAAGCATGTGATCCATTGATGGATTAGTGCGCTTTTTGGGGCTTTGTTACATTGACATTGTAACCCACTCATTGATTGTCTGAACAAACACCAAAACCATGTGTTACTGCAATCTACTATTTTGTGGGGTCGGTGTTATTGGCAACCAATTGACCAGTAGATCACTCCTTCAGTGTAACTATTGCTTTTGTTACCCATCCATAATTTGAACATTTTAAGGGATTTTTCCATATGATCACCTACTCACACACACACAAAAACTATGCTTTTGTGACCCGTCCATGATCACCTATCATTTAATATATATACAAAAACCATGTTATTTTAAAAAGATTCAGGTAAACACATATCTTTTAAATATATGATTTAAATAAATAAAAAAAAACTCTTTCAACATTTTTTCACACATCCATAAAAAGAAGAGTCGTTAACAGCTTTAAAGATTTACGATTTTAGTATAGTTTTTCATTAGCTTACTTCATTTATCGAGAAGACATGAGCTTCGGTAACCCAAAGTTTTGTGGGATTGTTGCAATGTCCTTGTCACATCCACTCTATCCATTGACTTCACTAGTTCATGTTGGGACATAAGCAAATATCTAAAAGGATCCAAGACTCAAATAGGCTACATATTGAAAATAGTAAAATTAAATGCATACCATTAAAAGTTTATTAGGATCCATAATAGATATAGGCAAGGTTGATATTTGTTTTTTTCCTTCATTCTATTTGGTATCACCTTATGAACGAATTAGATGGAACATAAAGTTCATGGTGGGCCTTATGAGGAATCAATCATGGGCGTTTGCATCTCCTAGTCTTTCCTATAGTGTGGCCCACTTGAGTTTTTGATCCACCTAATTTTCTTGCCAAGTCCTACTATGAGCTAGCGAAATTGATGGATAGAGTAAATGTCACAAAGACACTGTGAAGGCTTCAATGGTGAGTGTTTCCATTACCCAGTATTTTTTATGATGTGGCCCACCTCAATTTTAGATCAGCTTAGTTTTTGGGTTCACATCCTATAAGAAATTGCTGAAAGTGATGGACGAAATGCCTATCACAAGGATCAGTGGGCCACATGGAGCGGATGTCAAAATGACATCAATTAGTTAAGGGTATTTTACCATGGGTTTTTTAATCATTTAAAAAACACCTTCAAATTTAATATGACTTCCCAAAGGTACGCACTTTCAGCGGTGAGAACTTTATTTACAATCGTAGATTGGGTACTACCCTGCATGTCCTGAGCTGGAAACAGGCTGGTGATCTGAGGGGCCCACTTTGATGTATGTTTTTATCCACGCCATTCATCCATTTTTTTTTCCATATCATTTTAGAGTAAAAGCCAAAAAATGAGGTAAATCGAAGCGCACATGGACCACACAGTAGAGATTGAATGTGCGCCATTAAAAACTTCTTAGGAATTGCAGAAGTTTTGGATCAAGATGGTATTTGTGTTTTGCCTTCATCCACATCTATGTGAACTTATGAACACTTTGGATGGAAAATAAACGTCACGTCGGGCTGTGGGAAGTTTTCAACAGTCAGTTTCATTATCACCACTGCTTCCTGAGGTGTGGTCCACTTGAGCTGTGGACCTACCTCATTTTTTGTATAATATCTAAAATAATATGGAAAAATGGATGGACGGTGTGGATAAACCCATACATCATGGTGGGCCCCTCAGAGCACCAGCCTGTTCCAAACTCGGAGCAAGCAGGGGTAGTACCCCATCCAGGTCCTTACTTTACTAACAACCCAAAAAACGTGAGCTTTTATTTGGGAAATTTCCAATAGTAACAATATATATATATATATATATATATATATATATATATATATATATATATATATATATATATCATATAACTGGTGTTCGTGGCGAGACTACAACGAATCAAATCATGTGGACTTGCCTTATACTCTGACAGCGTGTTATGGTTCACAAGAGTGCAGCCGGAATTGTACACGTGTCATCCATGTAATTCCTGGTACCACCATAGATATGCAAAGAGAGATTGATTGAGTCATCCTAGTCTCGCAAAGGAGATCTGTTTGTTGAATTCTAACCGTTGATCAATTTTAACTTTTTCTTGTCCAAAATCTGGATTTTCTATAATCATTTGAGCTTAATACTTGGTTTGTGGCCCATCTAAAGTAGGTACCACCTTTTCAACGGTTCAATATGATTCATCTGAATGAAGAATGTATAATTTTTTAGAGCATGTTTACGAACTATCCCTCTGTAACAAAGTATCAAAGGTTTTTGAACTAACGCCAGTGGGACGCGGATTGCGTCGGTCCTTTTAAGCGTCCGACCAAAACTGTTTCATGACCCACTGTGTTGTATCGGTTTATCCAAGCCGTCCATCCCTCTTATTATACGATAATGTTAAGTTATGAGCCCAACAATATGTAAGATCCAACGCTGTAGTCCACACCAAATAGTAAGCTTTTGTTGCATTAAATGCTCATTAAATGCACATTGCATAAATTCAAGTTGCATTAACGGCAAGAGTTATCTTTGGTGTGGAGCATAACACCGTTGGATCTGCCTCTTGGGCTCGTCCATTAACATGATCTCAGAAAATGAGTGGACAGCGTGGGTAAACTGATACATCATGGTGGGCTCTCGTATAGATCTGGTCGGACGCTTAAATGTCGACGCAATCCACGTCCAACGTCGGTGACGACAGAGCTTCCGCAGACAAACCGGTATTGTTTACATGATTTGGCTAATCAAAATATTTACATTCTAATAAATAATAAAGATTTTAATGAAAGATGTGTATCATCAATCCATTCATTCATGTGAATAAGAGTTTTTTTTTTTACATTCCGTTGATTAATCCCCTAATTCTAAAATAAAGTTCATAATGTACAACATGAAATAAATGGTTAAATTTCATATTATTTTTTAGTAAAATTTAGAAAAATATATAAAAAAAAATTAAAACTATAGCAATCTGACATTAGACTACTGCAAAGGCAATTATATCTAATGATTCTATGAATGGATCGGTGTACTTTTTGGGGGATTTGCCAAATTGATGTTGCAACCCACTAATTGATTGTCTAAATTAACTGAACAAATACCAAAACCATGTGATCCATTGATGGATTGGTGCGCTGTAACCCACTAATTGATTGTTTAAATTAGCTGAACAAATACAAAAACCATGTGATCCATTGATGGATGGGTGCACTTCCTGGGGCTTTGTTACATTGATATCGTAACCCACTCATTGATTGTTTGAACAAACACCAAAACCATGTGTTACTGCAATCTACTATTTTGTGGGGTCGGTGTTATTGACAACCAATGACCAGTAGATGTAACGCCCTGAATTTTTCTTAGGTGGCTTTGAAAGTATAGTAGAACATATTATATGTAAAATTCCCAATTAATGATAATTTTAATTGGTTTTGTGAATAAATAATGATTCGTGATTAATTCGATATAGATTCTTTTATAAGATATGCTTAAGATCATGCATAGAACCTTGTAAAACCATTAGGTTTTTCAAAAGTTTTAGATTAAAAATAATTATAATAATGCCATTGGCCCACTCATATTCGTTGTTTTTTATTTATCAGGTAAGTAATTTTTTAATCCATCTAGAAGGTAGGCGTAGTTTTAGGTGTGTATCGACGCCATAAAATTAGATTTTTTTAAATGGCCATTAAATCATGGAGATCTTAACCTAGGAGCATCCATGGTAGTTGATCGAGAAAGCTAGTTGGGAAAACAACCATTACAAACTGATCATCTTAATAGTAAACTCTTATCCTAAAATTTATGTGATGATCCAATGAGTATAAATATGAAATCTTGAGTGCTAAAAAATGTGAATGGCTCACCTTAACCTAGACCCTTGATATCTAGTTCACATGATTCCTGTGATCTGATTGATGTGAAATTTTATACTATGCCTATCTATCATAAATGAACCGCACACGTTGAAGTTCAGCCTTTAGATTATAGTATAAATGGCCTAATTATCAAATCAACCCCTTAACCCTTGATTTTAATGTCCATAGAGTGAGGAAAGTGGATCATTTGTCGTAGTTAAATATTTTTCTTCGTGTGAGTGACTTAGATCGTCCACATCATGGACTAATAGTGTGATTTGAGTGTCCATCATTGATAAGCCTCTTTCTTAAGCGCGAAGTTATTTCGTTTTAGGAAATAATCGAGTACAACTCCTTTCAAATTTGGGCATTTCAATTAACCCATTTTCCACCGTCAATCGCAACTCAAATTTGGAATATATCTTAGCATCATATGACTACGAAACTATACAAAATTTGGACTCCGATCTATAATCCTACACTGTGTAACCACCAAGCGAGCTCCTTCATTTTTCACAAAAAGTTGGAATTTCAAATCTAGGTCATTTCCAACATCGATCAACCACCAAACTTTGTGCAATCGTTTATCTATCATGATTACACATTTCTCCCAAATTTGGGCCCTGATTATCAAGCGTGGACTGTTAATTGAGATCAAGTCCGTTTTGGCACCCGCCGGGCCATTTTTCAATATCGGTCAATTTAGATTTCAGATCACCATGAAAATTATATATTTTGACTCTACTCTTTGTGCTTAACACGGTGAACGGATTAGAAATTATTAAAAATCATCCCTTAATCATGTTTTGATGGTGTCATAGTGAAATTGGGAGGTGTGCACGCCCACTTCATGTAAAGGAGTGGTACGCACGTCCCTACTCCTCCCTTCCAAAAAACTCACGCCTAGCCCTAATTTTTCAACCCTACACGTCTGAGAGAGAGAGAGAGAGAGAGAGAGAGAGAGAGAGAGAGAACTCGCCCGCTCGTCGATTATCTTCTTTTCCTTCATTCTTCATCAACATGTAGTCATCTCCAACCCTTCCTCATGTCGCCGTGGTTCATGTAAAGATTTTTCCTATAAATTCTACCTAAGATTTTCATGTAAGGCGAAGATGAGGATTTCCTTTAAGCCTAGTTACAATAATATCATGTTTCTTGTCGATTACATGCTTAGACACAAGGATTTTATTGTGTAATTTCTTGAAATCGTGCTTGTTGAAATCTCTTCATGTGATTATGATTTGTATGATATTCCTTGATGTGTACTATGAATTTTGTTGTATGTGAACCATGATTTATGTGTTTGGAAAAATGAACTATGAGATGTATATGCTTATATGGAGACTATACTTAATTTATGTTCGTTATATACTCATGATAAATATGATGATTGATTTGTTGTATGATTCAGAATTCTGTATATGGATGTTACGTTAATGAACGCCTCTTAACCCCGTACTGATATAACCGTTTAATGTTAAGAGATAAAGTCCGTATGAGGCCTTGTTATGTTGGTATTACCATGTGGATGTTTTTGGATGAATACGTCTTATTGGTTGCAATAAGAATTGGCATCACCATGTGTATTATTAAATGATGTGCCTTGACGTTGAGGATTAAGTGTTGGCACGTAGATGTGTTGTTGGTCGTATATGCCATGATGTTGAATTTGTCACTACCATGTGCATTGTTGGATATGTGCCAAGGGATCCTTATTTGATATGTTACCTATGGTGAACCCTTGAGGAATGAGATTGATGAATACGAAAAGTTTCATGAGCTAGGGTTGGTGGTATGGGACACTAAGCCTGAGCTGTCGGCCTATGCTGGGTGACGAGCCCCCTATAGTGACCTTGAGCTTCCTTAAACTAATTGGGGTAAGGAGTGGTCATTAGTCGTGAACATCGTTTAATTGGCTGAATGTTAAACTACTTAACTAAAGGTGAAACTAATCATGCATTCACTGGACTTGACTTGGTGGGTCAGCCCTGCGGGCGCTGCGGCGCTAGCTTGTGGTAGGAGGATATGTGGCCATCACTTCCATTGACTAGGTTTGTTGACATGAAGTTGTGGAATTACTCGCTTCATCGTGGAGTCTGGTGACTAATGGCTGGTGAAAAGAATTGGAATAAGTCTCATCTCATTTAGTCAGAATGCCTTTGCCAGATCATGCATATCATGCATTGCATTAAATAAGAATTTTTCATGTATGTTTTGGTTGGGTATGCTTATGTTTGGATATTATTGTGCTAATCTTAGGGAGTAACCCTCACTGAGTTGATCGCGAGCAACTCACTCCCTCCTGTGACGGTGTTATAAAATACCACTAGCTTGTTGCAGGTGACGATCCATTAGATGAACCCGACTTACAAGTTGAAGAGTATACAATTTCATGGAGTTCAATGACGGACGATGAAGTTGTATCGATTTGAAGACGAATAATATTTATTATTTCCATTTTCATAGAATAAATTTATTTTCATGTAAATCGAATTAAATCTCCCAAGACGGAAAATGAAATATTATATATTTTGTATGATTTAAGGATATTATGTTGATAACGTAGAGTAGAAAACATCGAATAAGAACCTTGAATTCCGTCATTATGCTATGAATGCCATGAATGTGGGAAATAAAAATGAATGTATGAAAATATATCCCTAATACATTTTAGCTAACACCTGAAAACTTGGCCCATCGTGTTATCCACGAGAGCCGAAATTTCGGGGCATTACAGTAGATTACTTCATCAGTGTAACTATTGCTTTGTCACCCATCCATAATTTGAACATTTTAAGGGATTCTTCCATATAATCACCTGTCCTTACACACACACACACACACACACACACACACACAAAAACTATACTTTTGTGACCCATCCATGATCACCTATCATTTAATATATATATACAAAAACCTTATCATTTTAAAAAGATTCAGGTAAACACTTATCTTTTAAATATATGGTTTAAAAAAAAAAACAATTCCTTCAACTTTTTTTCACATATCCATAAAAAATGAGTCGTTAATAGCTTAAAAAATTTACAATTTTAGTATAGTTTTGCATTGGCTTACTTCATTTATTGAGAAGACATGAGTTTAGGTAACCTAAAGTTTTGTGGGATTGTTGCAATGTCCTTGTCACATCCACTCTATCCATCGACTTCACTAGTTCATGTTAGGACATAAGCAAAAATCTAGAAGGATCCAAGACTCAAATAGGCTACATATTGAAAATAGTGGAATTAAATGCATATCATTAAAAGTTTATTAAGATCCATAGTAGATATAGACAAGGTTGATATTTGTTTTTTCCTTCATTCTAGTGGGTATCACCTTATGAACGAATTAGATGGAACATAAAGATGATGGTGGGCCTTATGAAGGAATCAATCATGGGCGTTTTCATCTCCCACTCTTTCCAGTAGTGTGGCCCACTTGAGTTTTTGATCCACCTAATTTTCTTGCTAAGTCCTACCATGAGCTAGCAAAATTGATGGATAGAGTAAATGTCACAAAGACATTGTGATAGGCCCATGAAGGCTTCAATGGTGAGTGTTTCCATTAACCAGTATTTCTTGTGATGTGGCCCACCTCAATTTTAGATCAGCTTAGATTTTGGGTTCACATCTGGTAAGAAATTGGTCAAAGCGATGGACAAAATGGATATCACAAGGATCCGTGGGCCACATGGAGCGGATGTCAAAATGACATCAATTAGTTAAGGGTATTTTACCATGGGTTTTTTAATCATTTAAAAGTCACCTTCAAATTTAATATGACTTCCCAATGGTATGCCCTTTCAGCGGTGAGCACTTTCTTTACAATCGTAGATTGGATACTACCCTGCATGTCGTGAGCTCGAAATAGGCTAGTGATCTGAGGGGCCCACTTTGATGTATGTTTTTATCCACGCCATTCATTAATTTTTTTTCCGTATCATTTTAGAGTAAAAGCTAAAAAATGAGGTAAGTCCAAGGGCACGTGGACCACACAATAGAGATTGAATGTGCACCATTAAAAATTTCTTAGAAGTTGCAGAAGTTTTGGATCAAGATCGTATGTGTGTTTTGCCTTCATCAACATCTATGTGAACTTATGAACACTTTGGATGGAAAATAAACATCACGTCAGGCCATTATTACCGCTGCTTCCCGAGGTGTGGTCCACTTGAGCTGTGGACCTACCTCAGTTTTTGTCTAATATCTAAAATGATATGGAAAAATGGATGGACGGTGTGGATAAACCCATACAGCACGGTGGGCCCCTCAGAGCACCAGCCTGTTCCGAGCTCGGAACAAGCAGGGGTAGTACCCCATCTAAGTCCTTACTTTACTAACAACCCAAAAAAACGTGAATTTTTATTTGGAAAATTTTCAAAAGTTACAATCTTCTATATATATATATATATATATATATATATATATATATATATATATATATATATATATATATATACTAATAAATGACTGGTGTTCATGTCGAATCTACCACGAATCAAATCATGTGGACTTGCCTGATACGCGTGTTATGGTTCACAAGAGTGCACCGGAATTTTACACGTGTCATTCATGTAATTCCTGGTACCACCATAGATATGTAGAGAGAGATTGATTGAATCAACCTAGTCTCGCAAAGGAGATCTGTTTGTTGAATTCTAACCGTTGATTAATTTTAACTTTTTCTTGCCCAAAATCTGGCTTTTCTATAATAATTTGAGCTTAATACTTGGTTTGTGGCCCATCTAAAGTAGGTTCCACCTTTTCAACGGTTCAATGTGATTCATCTGAATGAAGAATGTATAATTTTTGAGAGCATGTTTATGAACCATCCCTCTGTAACAAAGTATCGAAGGTTTTTGAACTAACGTCAGTGACGAAAGAGATTCCGCGGACAAACACGAAAGACAAAACCGTCATTTCGTCAAAAGGCAAGTGGTAATATTAATATAGTCAACTAAAACGTTGCTCGTGTGAGACTGAGGCAGCGGCTGCTTGGAACACGAGCTATGTTGAGTCACGTGTGAGAGATTCGGGCAATTCATTACAAAAGATGAAGTACAAGCATTCTCTGGACCAACATAAGGCCGATAAACTCATCAAGGTGTTCTACAAATGTACATTGAATATGGGCCGTTGGTCATGTTTTCATAACCGTCTGGATCACTGGACGTGGGGCCCACCTTGATGTATTTTACTTACATCCACTCCGTCTATCTGTTTTGAAAGCTCATTTTAGTGCTTTATACAAAGAATGAAGCAGATCCATATCTTAGATGAACTACACCACTGGAAACAGTGGTGATTGCATATCCACCATTAAAAACTACTTGGGGTCCACCTGAATATTTATTTTCCATCTAACCTGTTGATAAGGTCACAAATACCTGGATGAAGGGACGACACAAATATCAGCCTGATCCAAAACTTTTAATGTCCCACAAAAAGTATTTAATGGTCAACCACCACTGTTTCCCGTTTTGAATCGGCTACAGTTTTTGGACCATGCACTAAAATGAGACGTCAAACAGATGGACGGCTTAGATGTAAGGAACATACATCATGGTGGACCCCACAGCCACCGAAGCCGAACCCGGAATAGTCTGTTACTCGAAAGTTGAAACTAGATAGATGGACAGGATTCTGAACATGCTTAGAAAATTGGCACGTTTGACCCTTGTCTATCGTCTACTAGGAAATCCCCACTTACCATCACAATGATTGCGTCTGAAGTGGTCTGCCATAGTAAATCCCGGCGTATTTTCATTGGATCTCTCTCGGAATTAGATCGGTCAGATCTGAGATTGTATACCATGATCCAAACCGTTGATCAGAATGTAAAGATGATTATGGCTGCCTTAAATTGTTTAAAATTGGAATTTGTGAAATTTTAGATCCCACGACAACATATCATCCGTACTCAAAGGAGAAAAGTCATGTAGTCTAATCTTGAAATATTCTATTCCGAGCTTGTTTTTCTTGGTTCCACATCCACTGTGAGGTCCATAATTTAGACGGTCTGGATCATTGATAATTGCCATAGATACAACTCTATCGTCCCGACACAGTACGTATTGTAGCAAACGGCGCGTTTGAAAGCTTTCAGACCGTTAACTCTCATGCCGAGGGAGATTTCATCACAGGAGTAACGAATGGCTACTCGCGAGTGTAGCCATCCGAATCCGAGTAGCCATCCGAATCCTACTTCCAGATTCTTGCCAACATGTTCCATCAGCACAAAATCAGGTCCTTTCATCTGCTGGGCCCCTTCGTTTATGTTCTGTTATTCGAAAATTAAGCTCATCCATTCCTGAGGAGGGCAAAAAATGTAAGAAAATACAAAAACACTGATCAACGGTCCAAATTAACGCAATGGTGTGGACAACCTGTTGATGGGACCCACCTGATTTTTGAACCAACGAAAACACATGCTGGACCCACCTGATGAATGAAAGGCACGTGTGGTGAGAGTAGGATTCTTATTTGGATTCCTTCCGGCGAGGCTTCAGTGATCCATGGATCCACCTAGGTCAGAGGATCCGTGATTGTGGGACCTACCTTGATGTATGTTCCTTAAATCCACTCCATTCATCCGCTTTGAGAGATTATTTTATGGCATGAACCACAAAATTAATCATATCGAAATCTTAAATGGACCCACAAAGTTAATCATATCAAAATCTTAAATGGACCACACCACATGAAACAGAGGTGATTGAAGTTTTTAATGGTCAATCACTACTGGTTTCTTGTGGTATGGACCACTTGAACACCAGAAGTCCTGCTCTGATACCATCTTACTGACTGGTTGCGCTCAGAACAATGTATATCAGGGGTTTGCCCTCCTATGGAAGATAGCCTTGTGCGGTAAGAATCGTCAACCGTCTGTCCAGTCCATCCACCCACAGCAGAAGGAAAACTACTATTTAAAGATCCCATTTCTTTAAATAACGAGCACTGAATGGGTGTACTGCAAATGGGTTTTTGTACTTACGGTAGTACACGTGAGAAAAAAACCATCACACGCCCGGAAGAACAAACCCATTTAGAAGAATATCATGATGGTATTGAACACTTTTTCTTTTGATTGGTGACGGTTTCATTTTTTTTCTTAATTTCTTTTTGAGTTTTTTAATAATATTGTGTGTGTATATAAGTCATTGGCCTTGTAGTGTTGATTTTTGTGGAGAAAAGTAAGTTTGGGTTGTTTTACGTGATTGATTTTAAGAAAGACAAGAAGACCCATCAGGGATTTTGATTTGCTTTTCTCTTTTTGTGATTTTTTGGATGACATCATGAGAAATGAAGAATACCCAGGTGAGATTTTTCAATGGAGAGCTTGAATTTTTATTAGTTCTTTCGATTTTCGTGTGATTTGTGTTCTGAGATTTCCAAAAAAAAAAAAAAGGTGAAGAAAACCCAGTTGAGATTATTCAAGGGGGACAGTCGTCTTTTTTTCTTTTTGTTATTATTTATGTATACTCCTTCAAAAGTTCTGTTCTGTTTTTCATTTAATTACAGAAGAATGTCTCTTTTGTGCTTTTAGGTCCCTCTCTTGCTTAATGCAATTCTGCTTTCAGATGAAAGTTGCAAATGAATGAATGAGATGGACAAGGAAAAGAAGTCAGCCCAAATCGTAGAATTTGGAGTCATGAACATAGAAGGCGCGAAAGAGGAGGATATTGAGAAAACCGATTTGGAAGATCAGCAGCAGCTGCAAGTGGACTTTGCAAAAGTTCCCCCATGGTCAGAGCAGATCACACTGCGTGGAATCATTGCAAGCTTTGTGATTGGCTCTGTGTACAGCATAATCATAATGAAGCTTAATCTCACGACAGGGCTCGTTCCTCCCCTCAACGTCTCGGCAGCCCTTCTTGCCTTTGTCTTCCTTCGGACGTGGACGAAGATACTTAAGAGGGCTGGAATAGTCACAACACCTTTCACTCGGCAGGAGAATATTGTCGTGCAGACATGTGCCGTTGCATGCTACAGCCTTGCACTTGGAGGTTTGATGCTTTAATGGAGTGAATTTGGTGAAAATTTGAGCTTTTTAGGCTGTGTTTGGATGCATACAGCATAAGTGAACTGACTTGCGAATGATCAGTTTAATCGATTGGAGATTACTGAAGTTAGTGATGTTTTGTGGTGTTCATAATGAGCAATCAGCCCTGAAATTGTAATGTAATTGCAGTTTGGAGTCCAATTCCTTAATGTGAATGCTAACGAATGGAATCACAGTTTCATAATTTCCATTTCATGATACTAATTATTGCAATTTGATTGAATATCGCATCCAAACACTGCTAAATGTGTGTATTTTTTTTTATTTTTAATGTTTTTGTCTCATTTTGGCTTGGTGCAGGTGGATTCGGATCTTATCTATTGGGTATGAGTAAGAAGACATATGAACTGGCAGGGGTGGATACAGAGGGGAATACTCCAGGAAGTTATAAGGAACCTGGGATTGGTTGGATGACTAGTTTCCTGTTTGTTGTTAGTTTTGTTGGGCTTTTGTCTTTGGTTCCTCTAAGAAAGGTAACATTCTTTTCCTTGATTTTTCTTAATGGTTTGTAGTTTTCTTTTTAATGGGTTGAAGGTGGATTTCGTTGGGGCGATCAGGTTTTAGCTTGTAGCCGATGATGCTCAGTTGCAGATTAATGCGACTGATCATCATCATCTACAAACCAAAACCCATTTGCTTAAATTAAAAACTGACTCTGCAATCTTTTTTATTTTTTATTTTTAACAATATGACTGAAAATTTCCACAATTAGATTATTTAAATAAATGTTTTTAATCTTGACTTTTGGATTAGATAACCATGTTAATCTGCAGCAAATTGAGTTGAATTTGTGTTCCCACAGGGAGAGCAGTCGTTTTTTTTAACTCCCATCATTATATTCTACTGTAAATTTACTTAAATAAAATGGATGTCTTAGTTAAGTAGACTTCAGTTTTGGTTTGGAAATCTACTACATATATACTGAAGGTTATTTAATTCAGATGGATTTCCTTTTCATGGATCTTTTCTATGCTTCCCCAATCATGATAATCTAAATTGAGATGAAAATTACGCCATCTTTTCTCGGATCTTGGATATGGTTTTTTTTCATGGATTCTTCATCACTCTGCAGATCATGATAATCGACTACAAACTAACTTATCCAACCGGCACCGCCACTGCTCATCTTGTCAACGGCTTCCATACTCCTCAAGGAGACAAAGATGCAAAGTAGACGTCTGCTCTGAGATTTTTCTCTTCTTTCTCGGAGGGGAAAAGATCCGGCTAGAAAATCTTATGTCTGTTCTTGTTGCAAGCACTTCATCTCCGTCTACATGGCAACCATTCACGAGAGAGGATTGTCCTTCTGTTGGCTCTGCTTCCAACTGGTGGCTAGGATCATCCCAAGTTGTGATTACATTCCATCCCATGTCAGGCCCAGTGGATGAACCGTCCATAATACATGCGCCACAGGCAAAGAGATGGAGTGCTTGATAACTAATAAGTGATGGCACCGGATACTTCTCCCTCTGAAAATAAAAAACCAGTTAGGAATTGAGTCTGCTAACTCCCTATCCTTCTGCAGGAGGCAGGTCCGCGGCTTCGCAAGGTTTTTCACAGTCAGTTTCATTTGGGGCTTCTTTCAGTGGTTTTACTCTGGAGGAGATGCATGTGGGTTCTCAAAGTTCCCTACATTTGGTTTGCAAGCATTGAAGCAAACGTATTCCTCGACGACTACTCTCTTCAGTTGATTTAAACCACTCCCACATCCAATTCTTCCATTACCACTAATCTATTATCTTGGGTTTTTGCAGATTTCACTTTGATTTCAGCTTGACGTATGTTGGAGCAGGGATGATCATTTCCCATATGACCTCTTCCCATGTGACGAATCTGTCATTGCTTCTAGGAGCAGTGATCTCATGGGGAATAATGTGGCCTTTGATTAGAAAAGTCGAAGGAAATTGGTACCCTGATAGTATACCCGAAAGCAGTATGAGAAGCTTGCAAGGTTACAAGGTGTCTGAAATAGAGATACTTCCATTTCCAATATCAAAATTTATCTTGAACAGAGTAATTCACACATGTTTGGTTCTGCTTGAGAAGATATAGCAGAAGAAGAACTACGCTGACTGGCATTAATGGTGTAGCTGAAAAAAACCGGGATGAAAAATACATAACAAAAATTGAAAATATTTTCTAACTGAGAGAATCAGAGGGGAATTCAATACACAGCAGACCTGCATTGGACTCGGCATCTGATCATTGCACCAGTTGTGTATGTTCTTCTTATGACATATCTTTGCAATAACAAAAAATACCAAAGGGGCCCCGAATGAGGAAGGCTCCGAACTGAATTGGTTGCTTTTCTACCTTCTATTTAAGGTTGGGATGTACTGTAAATCATTTTCAGTGTCTGTTACAATTCCCTTCTTGTCTGATAAAGGAAGCTATAAAATTTTCAGTGGTTCCTTCCAAGCAGTTTTGCAGATTTCTAACTGCATCGAACTGCAATTAGTTCAACAAAGTGGAAATGATCATGGGGTAGTTTCAAGTTGGACTTCCAACCGAATAGACATGCATTTGAGGCCTGATACTTCATCATTTCCTCTTGTTGAACGAATTATTACAATCCAGTTTAATAGTGCATCCAAACACAGCCTAAAGATTACCAATGCAAATTTTGAGTTTCTGAAAGTTGTATTTACCAGCCACTTCTTTTGATTTTCTCATTATTTATAATCCTAGACTAAAGAAGAAGCTCCTGAATGAGCACAGGGCCAAATCAGCAGCAGAACTGTACTAACCTGCCTATGGTTACATTGTTTCTTTGAAACACATCATCATCAGCATCATTGTTTTAAGGCGTCAACCATTGTCTTTTTCTCATTGTACCATGAATTTCTGATTGGGTGTTCAGGTCTTTATCTCCATAGCTCTCATCCTAGGAGATGGACTCTATAATTTCATCAAGGTACTGTCCTTCACCTTCAGAAGCTTCCATGCTAGATTGAAACAGAAGGACGTCAAAACAGGTAAAAGAAGAACCAAAAACCTCACAATATCTGCAACATTTGAAAATTTCCACCAACTAAATTACGTCTCTGCTACAATTACAGATACCCAAAATCAGGCCCCTGAGGAACGTTACCGTAACGAAGCATTCATGAGGGAAAACATTCCAGTGTGGCTTGCATGTTCAGGCTACGCTCTCTTCTCCATCATCTCCATAATTGCTATCCCCCGCATGTTCCCTGAGGTGAGATGGTACTATGTCATCATAGCCTACATCTTCGCTCCTGCATTCGCATTTTGTAACGCTTATGGCGCGGGTCTCACTGACATGAACATAGCCTATAACTATGGCAAAGTTTCCCTCTTCGTCCTTGCTGCTTGGGCGGGGAAAGACTCTGGCGTTGTAGCTGGGCTAGTCGGCTGTGGCTTGATAAAGTCGATCGCCTCCATCTCTGCTGATCTGATGCAGGATCTGAAGTCTGGGCATCTCACACTCACCTCCCCTCGCTCAATGCTCTTGAGCCAGGCCGTGGGGACAGCCATGGGATGTGTGGTGGCCCCTCTCACATTCTTCCTTTTCTACAAGGCCTTCGATGTGGGGAACCCAGATGGAGATTTCAAAGCTCCCTATGCTCTGATATACCGGAACATGGCTATCTTGGGCGTCGAAGGCTTCTCTGCTCTGCCCCACCATTGCTTGCAGTTGTGCTCTGGCTTCTTCGTGTTCGCAGTTGGACTGAACTTGGTGAGAGATCTCTCCCCGCCAAAGTTTGGGAGGTGGGTCCCACTGCCCATGGCAATGGCAGTGCCGTTCCTTGTTGGGGCCTTCTTTGCTATCGATATGTGCGTGGGGAGCTTGGTTGTGTTTGCTTGGCACAAGCTTAACAACAAGAAGGCTAGTCTAATGCTCCCTGCAGTCGCTTCCGGTTTGATCTGTGGCGACGGGCTGTGGGTCCTACCAGCATCCATTCTTGCTCTAGCAAATGTCAAGCCTCCTATATGCATGACATTCTTGTCCACTTAGTATGTGAAGAGGAACCTTATTCTCGAAAAACCGCAGCCTTGAATCTGATCTACAACTAGTGGAATGCAAATACTAAATTTTCAACTGAAGGCTTACTTTTGATCCATCACATCAATGGAGGCCAAGATAGTTGAATTGCAAGAACTGCTTAATGTAAAAGAATAATACAGTATCGAATTACTGGATTAAATCCAGATGAATAATTCATATGGAGTTTAGATGGGAGAAAAGATCTCTAGTGGTATATAAATATTTTGGTTTTGCAGTAAAGTCTGATCAGCGATTTCGATGATGGGTTGTAGGGAGAAGTCGCTGATGCATTGAATTTCATACTTCATCGCATAGCAATCCTGAATTTTATAGTTCGGAGTCTTCAGATCTCAGAAATGTTTATGACATATGATCTAGATATGGATAATTATAAGTTTGCATTTTACTTCTCTGCTCTTTTTTTATGCTTTGGGTGAACTCTGTGATATTTGCCAGATTTCCCGCGTCTCTTTGGTTTTAGGCTGTAGAGCAGAGTTTGTATAATTGCAGGCTTTCGGATGATCTGAGTTCTAGCTTGTTTTGGATTAAACGTGGGAAATAAGCTCAAACGTGGGAAACGTAGGAATCTCACACCTTTTAAGACGATTGATCTAGCCGGCGTAGGATTTAGATCAGGCAATCACCTCACTCTCACTATGGGCCCGTTTGGATTGTAAGTTGCTTAAGATAAGTTACTTATGCTAGGTGTAGCTTATCTCATCTTGAGTTTCTACTTATTAAGAATATAAGTATGTTTGGTAAATAACATACTTATTAGCTTTGCCTCTCTTTGGTCTCCTCTATTCCTCTCCTCAACAATTCATGAAAAATAGAAAGCTAAAAATTTTTACTAAAGTGATTATATACTTTTAAGTAAAAAAGTTACTTATTATTAACCATAAACCAAACTTACTTATCCGAAATAAGTTACTTATCTACTACTGTTAGTAGAAAAAGTAACTTATTTGGTGGTATCCAAACGGGCCCTATGCATCCAAAAAATCATCCCAACTCAAAATTTGAGCGGAAGTTTGTTTTAGTGGTCGGCTTCGCCCTTCCTAATGTGTATATCGCTCCCTCCCTGTGGTGTGGCCCACATGAGCTACAAATGATTTTGGATTTAGGACCGCATGGTTAACATGACAGGAAACCCAAATTAATGGCCCAACTTGTACTTAAAGAAGATTATAGGCCCCGCAAAGCTTTTTTTTGGTCAGTCATGCAACCCACCCACCCAGGCAACACACCCACCTAGTCAGTCATGCAACGCACTCACTAGTGCTGTCAGCAGCATGGATATTTCACCACTAATGGGTTTCGAACCCGAGAGCCCTTTGTTGAAACTCCACAGAGTCTACCAACGAGGCAAGGACCCGAACTCCCATAGGCCCTACAAAGCTTGAGCGCTCTATAAGCACAAGGAAACAAAAAAAAAGAAGAAGAAGAAATACTTAGGAACAACAGAAAAAATGACAAAAAAAAAAAAAAAAACTGAGATATCAAGGAACATAAACACTAAAAAATTACCCAGAAACGCCCAAAACACAGAAACACATAGGGGTGTTTATTTTTTCATTTACCACAGTAAATAATGCTAAATAAGTAATCATGGGCTAAGTATTTAGGATCCAAATTTTGAAATCATTTTTTTAAATTGGATGATGGGATTGGGTGTGTGAAATCTGTGAATCTCACCATGATGTATGTTTCTAATCAATGTCGTCCATCCGTTTTACCAACTCATTTTAGGGCATGACCCCAAAAATGAGACAAATTATAAGCTCAAGTGGACCAAACCATGAGAAACAACGTGCATATGACGTTCACTTTTGAGACCTGAAACTTTCCTAGGCCCACACTGACATATATTGATCATCCAACTTGTTCATAAGGTCAGTTAGATACAAATGGAGGAAAATATAAATATCAGCTTCATCCAAAACTTCAGTGACCCTGATGAAGTTTTCAATGGTAAGTATTCAATTCCCCCCTATTGTAAGTGGTGTAGTCCAAGTGCTTTTAGTCTTTCTCATTCTTAGGCTCATGCCCTGGAATGAACTAGTAACATGGAATAGACACATACAGCCTTGCATATTTTAGTTTTTCCTCCTCCATGTTAGCATCAAAATCTATTAAGTGATTGTAGCTGTCAATCGTCGTAGGATAGTTGTTATGAATTCCTTAAGTAAATAATAATTATTTATTTACCACCATTTACAGGGGTATATGAAAAACAAACAGACTCTTAGAAACACCGAAAAAAGCATTAATAAATACTTAAAAATAACACCCCAATAAAAAAAAGCTAAAAAATGTTAAGAAGCATCTAAAGACACCAAAAAGAAAAAAACTCGAAAATACCCAAATCACCAAGAAACACACTACCACAAACAAAAAGAAACCATAGAAAACACTAGAACACCTAAGCGATAATAAAAAAAAAAAACATTAGAAAGCAGTAAGAAATATTCAAAAACACCAACGAGCAAAAAATAACACAAACACTCCAAACAAATTAAAAAAAACACTTAAAATAACATAAACACAAAAAATCTCAAAAAACTCTTAAAAAATGCTTATAAACACTCACAGACATACAAAAATACCAAGAAAATCCAAAGACATTATAAAATACTTATAAATACCAAGAAAATCCAAAGACATTATAAAATACTTATAAATACCTAGAAGCACCAATAAACACTAAAAAATGCTTATAAACACTCACAGACATACAAAAATACCAAGAAAATCCAAAGACATTATAAAATACTTATAAATACCTAGAAACACCAAAAAACACAAAAGAAATAAGTAAAAAAAATACTAACAAACATCAAGAAATATACCAAAATAGCCAAAATAATCCATGGAACATCCCAAGACACTGAAAAACGGTAAAAAAAAAAAAAAAAAAGACTTAGAAACATCTTAAAATATCTAAAAACATCTTTAAACACTAAAAGAGACTTAGAAACATCTTAAACATTAAAAAAAATACCTTAAAATATTTAAAAACACTTGGAAACCATTAAAAAAAAACAAAAAAGACTAAAAGCCTCTAAAAAAACACCTAGAGATACTCAAAAACTTCTATTTTTTTTTTTTAAAAAAAAAAACAATCCAAAACACCAAGGGCTCATTTGAGAGCTTGATGTAGAACAGGTCGCTGATTATTTCATGGCCCAGATAGACCAAAAGAAGACCGGTCGGGGTCGAAAGTGATTTGGATCGTCAGGATCATAAACCGGCCATATCTCGCAATCCGGAATGAGTTTCTGGACATATAATATATCGTCTTGGGTAGCTCGAGCTACTTTAGCCAACCAACCCCGTTACGCTGGGTTGCCCATGCTGGAATCGCGAGATTCGACCGTATCAATGGTCATTAGGCTAGTTTATTTTCAGTTTTACTATTTATAGTAAGTTTTAATTCAATCATAACTTTGGATCTATAAGGTTTTAGAGTTAGTGACCAACATGAAAATGGCTTAGAATATTTAGTAGAACAACATGGTTGGGCCCGTTTGATAACTTTTTATTTTTGGCCGAAAACCAAGAGTTTTAGTAGGATTGAACGACTTCTATAAATAGTAAGTTTACTATTTATAGTAAGTTGTGTTTTTTAGGAGTTTGAGTTTGAGTTGGAGTCTGATACTTTACCTAAGGTTTAGTTTCCTATTTATATGCATTGTAATTCCGTTTCTATTCATTCAATCTATCAAAAACAATTATTCGGAATTAATTTTCTCTTTTATTCTTTTATTTCTTTTATCGTAGATTCGAGAAACAATCGGTTAGGAAGACGGTGATCGACCTACCACGTCCTCCCTGCGTCAGAGCTTATATTTGCAATGCATTGTAATCCAAGTCACGAATCAAGGTAACTTTGAATGCTCAATATCGTTTAGTAGGAATGCACAAGAATCCAAAACTAAGAATGCATTTAAATTCTAAGGTATATTTACAGGAACTTGAATTTGATTATTAAATCAACTTTAATATTCTAAATTAGCATACATTTGTGATATTTGATAGAACAATTATAATAAGCCCATCAGATAATACTTCAGACGAAACTGAAGAAATTCTAAGCCTCGGGTGGGCCACAAGTGTATGGATCATAAACAATGCCAATTTTTACTTGTGGTATCAGTGGTTCAACAATCCATTTTGGGATACCACCAGCATTTGATTCTTTTTCTATTAGTATAGGCAATTCCAATATCACAAACTATAACTCTTTAAGGACCTCATTTCACGCTTCTGAAGTTGCTTACAAGCACCTGAGTTGGTTGTAGCCTCTAACAGGGTATGTTTGTTTTGTGTTTAATGCATAACTAGGACATTTTCCTTTAGGGAGTTGCATGATACCTTTCTTGGAAAAACACCTGCAAATAATCGTTGCAAGCAAAGGAAAGCTAAAAAAAAAAAAGAGTCAAATCAAAACCCATAAAGCCAAAGACAAAAATAAGAAAGAAAACAGAGATTTACGCAATTGGACTATTTTCCTACATCCATGGGACAGCATTTCTCTCCTACTAAAATAAGAAAAATCAGAAATACAAAGCTTACTTCTCTCTTCCACCTTTTCACTGCACAAGGTAGTCCTCGAGAAGTTTTCAATCGGTGGGTGTTCAATCCCCATTGTTTTCCTTAGGGTGCTTCATTTGAGCTTTGGATCTGCATTATTTTTGGGCTCATGCACTAAAATGAATGGATGGATGGAGTGGATAAAACACATACATCAGAGTGGGACCCACAGAGCTTGGGCCACGTCGCGCAACAGGGATATCCTAGTAGCACCCGCCAGAGGCAATCAGCTTCTCCCTTGTCAATGGCCCAGATATCCTACACGCTTGCCACAATGACACATGTATTGCATCGCGTTAATGTGGGGCTAGCTAGTTTTTATACTTGAGGAGATCATATAGTCCAAACGATTGCAATGGTAGCAGCCATCTTGTTCTGTTTCCCATGGATTGTGTACCGTTCTTGTTTTCTCCTAATTGACGACTTTCCGACCCCCAATGGAAGGTTTCAGATAAGTCGATCCGGATGATCCAATGTGGGCCCCAGCCGATCATAGTCCGGATCACCATTCAGTGGTCACGCTTGAATGGTGTGCACATATTAGCTCGAGGATCATGAAATCCCAGTTATTGGGCTTGGATCTTGCTCTCTTACAAAGTGGAAAATGGAGTTATAAGATCCTCTTTGGACCGGGGGAGCTGTGATTCGCTGATCCAAACCATTTGTCTAGTGGGACCCACAGTAGATGGACCATGACTTGAAATTTTCATTCCTAGGACAATCCAAACCTCCCAGCTGTGCCCTCCAAATAGACGGTTAAGAAGGGAAATAAAACAAAGATCAAGGTCCAAGATTGGTGGTTAGGATCCGCCAATCTTGGGCAGGTAGACCATGCGAGGCCCAACAGGCCAGTGTCTGGATCATTGCATTGGCACGCGGATTCGCTAGTGACCCCTCGGGGAGTGCTGAGGGTGGTACTGGTCAGCGCTGTGGGTCCCACAATTATGTATGTGTTTTATCCATGCTATCCATCCATTTTGTCAGCTCATTTTAGAGCACTATCTCAAAACTAAGGCATGATTTAGGTGGACTATATCACAAGAAGTAGTGTTATTTAACGACCACGTTAAAAACTTCTTGGTGCCATGAAAGTTTTGGATCAAGCTGGTATTTGTATTTTCCCTACGCCCAGGTCTAATCAACAGGTTGGATGGTAAATAAACATTACAGTAGGCTCTAAAAAGCTATTAATGATGGGCATTTAATCGCCACCGTTTCCAGTGTACTCCACTCGTTTCCGGGCTAATGCCTTAAAATGAGATGGCAGAATTGATGAACAGCATTGGTAGAACAATGCTGAAACACATACATCATTGCGGGACCCACAACAGTGACTAGTACTCACCTCGGCTTTTGGTGGGGGGGGGGGGGGGGGGGGGGGGGGGGGGCGGATTATTGATCTGTGGCCCCACTTGTACGAAATTAAAGGACACGGATTCCTTGGTAATCACTCCAAGCTGGTACTGGTTTGAACTTGGAAAAGCTCTGTAGACCCAATCATGCTGTTTTTATTTGTGCACACTAGTCCATTTTTGTTGGAAGCTAGTTCTAGGGCACGAGCAAACAATGAGCCAGATCCAAAGCTCAAGTGGACCACACCACAGGAAGCTGGGATAATACTGACCACCATTGAAGCCTGGGTGGGGCTCGCTATGATGTTTATTTGCCATCTAGCCTGTTCATAAGGATGAAGGAAAAATATAAAAATCAGCTTAATCTAAAACTTTTATTGCTCAGGGATAGTTTTCAATAGTAGGCATTCAACCCCATTGTTTCCTGTGGTGCAGTCCACTTGAGCTCTAGATTTATCTCATTTTTGGATGATGCCTTAAAATGCGCTAGCAAAATGGATGGACAGCTATAGATAAAATGGTTGGGCCCACAAAACCACCAGCCAGTACAGGAGTGGTCACTACAGAATCCGAGTTCTGATTCTATAGTGACCCTTTATACCATAGGTGTTGGAAAAGGCTCTGTGGGCTCCACAATGATGTATGTATTTTATCCACACCATCCAATCATTTTTCTAGCTCATTTTAGGGCATGAGACAAAAAATGAGGTAGGCCCAAACCTAAAGTGGACCACACCATGGGAAACAGTGGTGATTGAATGCCAACCATTAAAAAGCTCCAGGGCCTACTATAATATTTATTTTCCAACCTGTTGATTGGGTCACAAACCTAGATAAACATACATATCAGCTTGATCCAAAACTTTTGTGGCGGCCCTTGGGAAGTTTTTAATGATAGGCATTCAATCACAACTCTTTCCAGTGGTTTGGTCCACCTGAGTTTGTATCTTCCTCATTTTTTGTCTCATGCCATAAAGTGAGCTGACAAAATGAGTTGACGGTATGGATAAAACACATGCATTATGGTGGAGCCCAGGTCACTATCAAACCTCATTCCCCAAAGTTGAAGCGTGGTTACTAGGGCTGTCCATCGAGCCAAGTTGAGTCGAGGTGGGCCAAGCTTGGCTTGACTCGTCTGTGCTCTCCTCAAGTTCGAGCTCGAGCTCACCCTCGTGCTTACCATTGGAGCTTGCCTTGTTTGCTAAAACTTTCGAGGCGAGCTAGTGGATCGAGTCGAGTCGAGCTTACCTCGAGTCGAGTCGAGCTTGCTCCTACCTCAATCTATTATATTTTTTACTACAAAATACAAATTAAAAGTTAACAATATTAAGTTCAAGAAGTTATACATATATTAGGGGAGAATAATATTTCTACAGGTGGGACCCCACCATTAAAATGACCTAGCTCTGCTCGGTTTTTTCTTTGGCTAGGTCACACATGCATTGAATGCAGACCACTAATAATATTTTCTGAACCATAATTAACATAGTACATGCATAGCTCACCACATGAATGGATTGCCCTGATTATTGTGTGGACCATCTTCATGATAAGGCTTAGCTGGTTCATGGATCAGATGCACCACCTCCCTCGTAAAATTGCAATCAATAGCCTCATATGGTGTTTGGTCTTACCATAGCCCCTGTCTTGTAGATATATATGGTGTGTGGTCTCACTGTAGCACCTGTGTTTATGTAGCGTGTAAAATACATAACTACTGTGTGCTCACCATGTTTTGTACTTGAAATTACTCAATCCATCAGATATGCTCAACAAGGAATGTTCTTACCTGAACAAAATAGTAGGATTAAGAAACCCCCCCCCAACGTGTGATGGTTTTATATGTCGACCCCAGTGTGTGTGTGTGTGTGTGGGGGGGGGGGGGGGGGGGGGGGGGGGGGGAAGGGAGAAAGAATCAAGAAATAAGAAGATTAGGTTTTTTTTTTTTTTTTTTAACAAATATCTATACGAAACGAGTCGAGTCGTGCTTGAATCGAGTCAAGTCGAGTCGAGTGACCTAATGGTTGAACTTGACTTGATTTCTGACTCGAGCTCCTAAATGAAGCTTGGCTTGACTTGTTCTACTGAGTCGAGTCGAGTGGCGAGCTTTTTCGAGTCGAGTCGATCGAGTTTCTCGAGCTGACTTGGCTCATGACCAGCCCTAGTGGTTACAGTTAGGCAGGGGTGCACATGGTTTGGCTCAGTCCAGTTGAATCAATCCGTTTACACCCTAGAATCAAACCATAAAAACCAATTTGATTCTACAGTTATTGGTTTTTTATAATCCAACCCAATTGGTGCCTACAGCTGACCCACCATGATGCATGTATTTAATCCATGCCACCCAACCATTTCAAAAGATTATTTTAAGGCATGCCCACAAAAATCAAGTTGATCCAAAGCTTAGGTGGGCCACATCACAAGAATCAGTGGATCTAATATCCACCATCCATACCTCAGGGCCCACCATGGGCATACCTTGATGTGTTTGCTAGATCTACATCTTCTATCTTGATTGTCATGCAATGTTTAGGTGGGCCACATTAAAAAAATCTAATAGATTCAAATATTAAGTGGACTACTCCACATGAAATAGTGAGGATTGAACACCCAAGGTTCGGTTCCAAGTTCGATTCACGGTCCAATTCGGTTCTACAGAACCTCAAACCAAGCAAAGAGCCGAACTAACCGACTCTTTGATTTTTGAAACCGGCACGCTTCAAAACTGAACTGAACTAACTGGTTCGAGATCAGTTTACTGATTCCACCGGTTTCGTGTGCACCCTTACGGTTAGGGGTATCAAGAGCCAGGCTCTGTCCAAGCTCAGCCCTTATGCTCAAATTTAACCCCGACCTATGATGGCCAAAATAATCCTACCCAAACGTGGCCCAGAATGCTCATAAAGGGCCTCTCCCAAGCTCGAGGAATGCTTGAAAAGTGCTGACATGCACATGCATACTACCATTGATTTTTATGGGTTCCACTGTATTGTACATGTGAGATCTACTCCAATCATTAGATTTGCAATCCTACTTTAGGCTAATGGTGAAATAATCATATTGATCTTTGATTCAGGTGGACCACACGAAAAGAAATAATTGCAAGAGATCTCCACCTTTGTTCTTACAGGTACTGCTGTGATGATTATATAAAATCCACTATATTCATTAAATGCCATACCAATATTTAGGCATAGAACCCAAAAATCAGGCCATCCATTATTCATGTGGGCCACACCAAGGGAAATAGTTTGGAAGGTGAGCATTATTACATGTACTGATTCCAATTGCGTGGCCCACTTGAATTGCGGAAGGGGCTAATTTCTTTAACACTGGCCTAAAATGGTGTGAGACATCTCATGGTCAAAGTCAAATTCCCATCTCTCATTAAGATTGGAGCGGCGGCTTGAGTGAGACCGAGGCTCACCCATGATGGTGCAGCCCTTACGGTAGATGTATGCATTCTGTATCCACGACGTTCATTCATTTTTTTCATATTATTTTAGGGTATCATCCCAAACCTAAAGCAGAGCCAATTATCAAGTGGACCATATTACAGGAAACAATGGTGATTGAAAGCTCTACCATTGAAAACTTCTTAGAACTCACCTCAATGTTTCCACACTGTTTATTTGCCATCCCAGCTGTTGACAGGGTCAAGTGACCCTGGCTGAAGGGTAAAAACAAATATCAAGTTAATTCAGAACTTTTGTGGCCCATTAACGGCTAATCATCACTGTTTCCGATGGTATTGTCCACCTAGCAATTGGATGTGCTTTATTTTTTGGATAATGCCCTAAAACGAGCTGTTAATACCGATGGATTGGATAGATATAGAATACATGCATCAAACTGAGCCCCCTGTAAGAGCCACACCATCTATGGTGAGTCGGGCTCTCACCTAATGCGCTTCCCGTCTAGGCGCCCACCCTCGTGAGCGGTGTATACGCAATAAGTCTCTTTGTACCTGCTTACTTTTTTTAGTATGATCACTGCAATGTGTATGCAAGATCCACTCCATCCATGTGCCATCTCACATTATATCAATGGATAAAAAATCAAGATGACCCATGATTCAGGAAGGCCGCACGGGGAAATAGTTGGAATAGTGACGTGGACGCTTGATACTTACAGGGGCTGTCTTGATGGTTATATAAAATCTACTCCAACCATTAGACACCACACCAAAACATATACCTCGGGCTGAAAGATCAGGCCCATCCATGATACATGTGGACCAAAGGAACAGAAACAATTTGGAGGGTGAGGGTTGCCTGCACATTGTTTCCAATCATGTTGTCCACCTGAAATAGGGACGGGGATGAATTTTAGGCCCAGGGCCTAACATGGGGTGACACACCTGTTAGTTGAGGTGGATTTCACATAAACACCATGATGAGGTCCACTTGAGCCCACTACCCTTTCACATGAATGAAATAACTTTCCCAAGTCCCTTCCCTAGAAGACAACAAATTGTAATTTGAAGCAATATGTGTAACTCTATGGCCCGGGTAGGGCTCTCAATGGGTTGGATCGGGATCGGATCCAGTTGGATAATTGGATCCGACTCCAAGTCCATATATCTGTAGACAGATTAGGATCTAACTCGGATCCAAAAGGTGATATCCATATCCGATCCATTTATAAATTGTTAGATCCATTTCCGATCCAAAATCCATATAACCATTGGATTCGGGTAGGATCTAGGTCCGAACCCACCCCACTACAAATTTAAAAAAATATATAATATAATATATTTAATTTAGAAGAAAAGTGATGCAAATCTCACTATTTACTGTAGTATGGTCAGCCTAAGAGTGGCATGTCTCAATTTTGAGACATGCCCTGAAATAGTCTGTAAAGCAGATGGCCAACATGAATATAACACATACAGTAAGGTGACAATGAGTCGGATCTTAATTGGAGTTGGATGGATCTCAGATATTTGGATTTGGATCGATCTCGGATATGTTCCTGTGAATCCAAATCCGGTCCATTTAACTAATTGGACCTATTTTAAGATCCAAATCCGCATTATACGGATTCGGAGCTAATTGAATCTTGGATCTGACCTGCTCCATTGAGAGCCGCTCTTAGCTGTATTAGTCCAAGCTCGACCGAAATTTAAAACGGGCTCAAAATTCAAGCATGAGCTAGGCCATTGGGCCTAATAATTCAGCCCAAACGTAGCCTGAGACGCGCCAGGTCCAAAAGCGTGACGGGCCAACCCAGCCCATCAACTCCCCTATCCACAATCGGGTCCCCTTTTATAAGTGGGCATCACCGTATGTGACCCATGTACGATGATCTGATGATCTAAGCGGCTCATCCAATGGTGCACATACCATTGGTAGGAAAGAGCGCAAAAGCTACACCAAACTGATAAAGAGAAAAAAGAGAAGAAAAAGAAAAAGAGAAAAAAGAAAAGATTCCAACCAACGGATCAGCAGCTAGCATTCTTTTTTTACTTTTTCTTTTTTTGCTCAGTCATGCAACCCACCCACCGAGTCAATCGTGCAACACACTAGCAGTGTAGATTTTCACCACGGATGGGCTTGGAAACCAAGACCCAAACTCTGCAGAGTCGGTAACCAACGAGGCAAGGCTCCGAAACCAGCAGCTAGCATTCAAAAGGCTAAAATTCACCCCTCATATGGTTAAGATAATCCAGTCAGCACGATTTTTCTTCCCTCGACCATCCACCGTGAGGTCCCCAAGATGAACAGTTGCAATTGCCACACTCAGCCCAGAACACCAGTATAGATTACAGCTGACCATCAATATCTATGGTCAGGTGGGCCACCCTTGATACTCCCTCTGTCAAAATAGAAGCGGATCAAGCTGTAGCGCACTGATTAAAGTCTTTAAGCCCGCTGTGATGTATGAATATTATCGACGCCGTGAGACCATTTTACAGCTCATTTTAGGGCACGACCCCACAATTGAAACGTATCCATAGCTTAAATGAACCACACCACAAAAACAGTGGCTATAATGTTGTCATCCGTTGAAGCCTTCTTAGGGCCCACAGTGATGTTTATTTGTAAGTAAGGTCACATAACCTGGATATAGGAGGGAAAACACAAATATTGTCTTGATTCAAAACTCCTGTGGCCCTAGGAAATTTTCAACGGTAGGCGTTCAATTCACACTGTTTCCCTTAGTGTGGTCAACTTGAGCTTTGGGCTAGCCGTAAAATGATACGGTAAAACAGATGTACGGCCTGGATAAGATCCATACATCACCGTGGCCTTTATGGGCCTTATAGCCCACTGAGTTACTCCGTACACAATTCGCAAAAGGGTCGCGGATTAGGTACTAACCGCTGTCCGAAGTTCGACACACGCGGGATTCTAAGGGAGCCTTGATAATGTATGGTATTATCCACACCGTCCATCTAGTTTGACGTAGGGCATGTATATAAAAATGAAGCATATGCAAGGTTTAATTGGGCCATAACACAAGAAGCAATGGTGATAGTGACATCGACCGTTGAAACCTTTCTAAGTCTCCGAGTCATTTTTATTTGCCATCCAACCTGTTTGTAAGGTCACATAGACCCGGATGAAAGGAAAACACAAATATTAGCTTGATATAAAACTTCTTCGTTCCCAGTAAGCTTTCAATGGTGGGAACTTAAATCTTTATGTGTGGTCTAGTTGAGAATTGGATCTGCCTTAGTCTTTAGATTATAGCCTAAAATGATATGTGAAAATGGATGGACGGTGTAAAATCCATACATTATGTTGGACCCTCAGAAACCCTGCCTGTGCCGAGCTGTCTGGAAAGGAACGGGTAGATATCCAATCTGCATCCGGATGAGCCGAGGTAGGTGCCTAGGGGGCTCGGATCAGGTACTACCCCCACTAGGATGGTGAGGAGACTGACAGGTGCGTGCTACCTTGTCATTGGTGGAGAGCTGGTCGGCCTGCACAGATGTGACGGTGTGTTGACAGCTCTATTACATCAGTGCAGGTCCCACTGCTCTCTACCAATGCCAAGGTGCACACACTTCGTCCGTCTCCTCATTGTCTTGGTTGGGGTAGTACCTAATCCGATCCCATGCCTACAGCTGTCAATGGGCCAGGCTGGGGCTTGAAAAATCAAAATTTTACACAGGTCTACTCCGACAGCCTGGCCCTATATATTGCAAAATTTGGGCCAATAGCTACCCCAGGCCCACCCATTGACCCAATCTGCCGCCCGTCAAAATACTACTGAGGGCCCGTTTGGTTAGCATTTGGAAACCTATTTCTAGCTTAAAATTTAGAATCCGATTTTAAATGGTGCGTTTGGTGGCAACTTCCAGCCAGTTAGATTTTGAAAACTTAAATTAAGTAGAACCGGGATTAATGGAAATTGTACATCTATGTTGTATGTGTTTTATATCTCTACTGGCCATTAGTTTTGAAATCTCAATTAAGGGCATTGGAGAAAAAATGAGACAGATCTGAATCTCAAGTGGGCCACACCATAGGAAAACAGTGTTGATTGAACGTTCATCATTAAAAACTTCCTAAGGCCCAGTATCATGTTTATTTGCCATCCAACCTGGCCATCTGTCTTGCGGGGCTATAATAGGCAAGGGTAACGTTCTTGGGTGGAACTGAAGTCCAAGTGTGGGGCTATGCCACAAGCAACGATTGTAACAGAATCTGAATTGCACCGTTTTCAGCCAAACGGCGTAACCTGCAGTTTTTTATTCGAATTTTGGATTCCAACGGGGAGTCTAGATTTTCTCTGGATCTGGGTTCTGCAACCAAAGCAGGCCCTTAACCTCGGTATCCTTCTCGTGGCTTCCGGACGGGATTGCGTACGGACACTGCCATCAGCAACGTCGCTACTGGACGGTGCTCGCCGCCCATCTATTTTGGATCACTATTGTACGGCATGACACAAAAAATAAGCAGATAGAAATCCTCGGTGAACCACACAACAACAAAACTGTGGGGATTGAACAATTAAAACATTCTCAGGGCCCATTGTAATGTTTAGTTTCCATCCAACCTGTTGATTACGTTACAAAAACCTGGATGAATGAATGAAAAAAAAAAAAAAAAAAAGACAAGTATCAGCTCGATACAAAACTGCTGTAGCCCCCAGGAAGTTTTTAATGGTGAGTGTTCAATTACCACTGTTTCTATGGTGTCGTCCACCTGTACTTCATTTTTTGTGATAATGCACTAAAATGAACTAGAAAAATGGATGGACGGCGTCGATAAAAATATATACCTCATTGTGGGGCCCACAGAGCACCGTCTAGTAGTGGGTTACTGCTACAGTGTACCTGCAATAGGCAATCCGCGTCACGGCCACGAATTAGGTGTTACCGGGTAACAGATTAGTGAGTGTTATCCTTACCGTACGGCCGGGCGCGAATTAGGTGTTACCCCTACCGTATGGCCCACGTGGATGATATTTTGTATATCCACTCCGTCCATCCGTTTATACAGATCATTTTAGGATAAGTTTCCAAAAATTATCCAGATCCAAATCTCAAGTGGACCATACCACTAAAAACAGTGTGATTGGGTGCTCCACCATTAAAAATTCCAAAGAGCCCATGATAAGATTTTGGTAATGTTTATTTGCAATCCAAGCTCTTGATAATGTCAATAAGGTCTTGATGAAGGGAAAATATAAATATTAGATTGATCCAAAACTTTTATGGCCCACAAAACGTTTTTAATGGTTATTAATCACTGTTTCTAGTGGTATGGTCCACCTGAGATTTAGATCTTATTAATATTTTGGATCATATCCTAAAATGATACGAAAAAACAGATAGACAGCATAGATATATAAAAAATGCATCAAGATGGGCCCCACACGGTAGGGGTAACACCCTCTAAGGTGTTACCAGGGTAACATCTAATTCGTTCCCCGTACGGCCCACGTTCTACATCCACTCCGTCCATTCGTTTTCCGAGCCCATTTTCCGATGAGAACTCAAAAATTAAGCACAAACAAATCTAAGGTGTATCACACCACAGGAAACAGTGATGATTGAACTCTCACAGTTAAAAACTTACCAAGGCCCATCGTAAGCAGATACGTAAGTTTTATTTGTCATCCAAACCGTTGATAAGGTCAAATATAACTGGATGAAGGTAAAACAAAAATCTTAGCTTGATCGAAAATCTTTTGTAGCTTAAAAAAAGCTTTTAATGGTCATTCACCACTTCTTTCATTTGTATGGTCATCTAGAAATTTGGATCTTCTTAAATTTTGGAATGGGTCCTTAAATTATCTGATAAAATGAATGGACGGTGTGGATATGAAATAAATTAATCAAGGTGGGCCCCACACGGTAAGGGTAACAGCTAATCCGCTCTCGTGTCGGTCCGAGGATTCCTTTGCACTTTATGGTGGAGCCCATTTCCAAGCAACCAGAACGGGCGCGAATTAGGTGTTAACCCGGGAACAGCTTAGTGGGTGTTACCCTAACCGTGTGGGGCCCATATTGATTCTTTTTTTTTTTTTTTAAAATATATATATCTAAGCCGTTTATCTGAATTTTCATATCATTTTAGGATGTGATTCAAAACCCTAAGAAGATCCAAATCTCAGGTGGACCATACCACTAGAAACAGTGATGAATAACCATTCAAAACGTTTTGTGGGCCACAAAAGTTTTGGATCAGTCTGATATTTTTATTTTACCTTCATCAAGACCTTATTGACATTATCAAGATCTTGGATTGCAAATAAAAATTATTGAAACCTTACGATGGGCTCTTTAGAAGTTTTAATGGTGAGGCACTCAATCACACTGTTTCTAGTGGTATGGTCCAATTGAGAGATGAATCTTCATAATTTTTGGAACTTCAACCTAAAATGGGCTGTAGAAACGGATGGACGGAGTGGATATACAAAATATCATCCATGTAGGCCGTACGGTAGGGGTAACACCCACTAATCTGTTCCCGGGGTAACACCTAACTCGCGCCCAACCAGAAGAGGGAAATCCTAATGAAATCTAAGACTTATCTTTTTCTGTATCGCCCTTGTGTTGTGCCGTTCTGCTATCTGCCGCAGGCCCTAAACAGCAACAATAGCAGCACCATGTCAACCACGCTCAGCTTTCTCAACCCTTGTCTCCTCCTAAAACCTCTCCAGAATCGCTCCAATTCAAATTCCAATCGCCCCTCCAAACAGCTCAATCTCCTAAAACCCTTCCTTTCTAGCAAAACCCATTTCTCCCAACACCCAAACACCCCCGAAAACCTCCTCCACCACCTCCAAAACACAATCCACCACCTCAAATTCTCTCCTCTCCCAACCTCAGCACTTGCATTGCCCTTCTTTCTAGACCCAAAGGCAATTCATTCACTTGAATTATGTGCGGGGCAGCTAGCGGCATACGTGCAAATGTAGCACATTTGTGCATGATTCTAGGCCGCTCATTAAATGGGTCCCACCATCAACACGCCCTGGACCAGAAATCAGACCAGTCCACTGATCAGATTGGCCACAGTAGGTTGTGAGAAAAAACGACTGACGGCCTTTTTGACACACAAGTGTAGCCCACCCGGCGAGTGGCTCTCATTGATTTTGGGACAGGACATGTTCATGGTGGCCACCATCAGATCCTATGCTCCTACGCACATACCAGATTGCCACGTATGCTGCTGCGAATAGCTCTGCAATTTCCTCAGCATTTCTCCTCTTAAATTTCAATATTCATAACCATCTTTTATTCCCACCGGTGATGTAGTTTGGTTTGGATTCAACAGGATGCTCTTGCTGTTGGTGGGGAATTCGGGATATTGGAGGGACGAACATTCGCGCTTATTCATCCAGTGGTGATGGCAAGCCTCTTCTTCTTTACATTGTGGGCTGGTTATCTTGGCTGGCAATGGCGTCGTGTTCGGACGATCCAAGATGAGATTAATGAGCTCAAGAAGCAAGTGAAGCCTCTGCCAGCTACTGTACCGGAAGGAGCAGCTGCGGAAGTGACACCACCAGTTTCGCCAATCGAAACCAAAATTCAGCAACTCACTGAGGTAGAAAACCAACACATTGATTCCCAATTAAGATTGTATTTTCTATGGAATTGATTAGCGTTGTGAAACCATACACCTTTACCTTCTATGTGCAAATCAATGGGATTAGCAATATAAAATATTTAAATTAGGATGCAAATGACATTGAGATTTTTTTATGTGGAAAACCCTCCATTGTGAAGGGAAAAACCACGGGACTTAGTACGGCACAAATCCACTTTGTTAGAGATAATGGAAATACAATCATCAAGACACCAAGCTCTCTTTGGATATCCAAATACATCACCCAAAGGTGGATTACAAGCAATAATGTAAGAAAAGAGTTCTCTCACCAACTCAGGATTGTACAAACCCCCAACACGACCCTTGGAGAAGACAATCCATGAAACTAACATTGTGGATGGAGTCTCACGAACTTGGATGCGAAGATTTTGGTGGTAGAAGGCTCTTGATTTTCTTCTACAAAACCCCATTTTCTCTTCTTCTTTCTCCTTTCTTTCTTTAAGAAAGAAAGCCCCAAATGTTGCTAGAACTGTCTAAGCAAAAACCCTTTTTTTCTCATTTTACTTTGCTTGGCCAAAAGACCAAAATATCCCCACTAGGGCCATGTGGACAAAAGAGAGTACTCATGCCCACTCATATGGGTCCCACCTCCACATGAGGAGGGACCCCCAACAATTAGCTAATGATCTTGTTTCATCTTTATGATTGTAGCTTTCTTTGAATTACAAAACTAGCCACGTGTTTTTGAAAGGCTTTGGGATTTTTAGAGGGTACTTTTGACATTTTAAGGCAATATGCTTTGATTAGAGGAGGTTTGCTAGCCCCATGCACAACCTTCTCCAAAGGCAAGTTTACATGAGCTGCGCATGCCAACCAGGCACACGTGTTACATCTGATTGTGTATAAGGTGGGCCGCTCTAGTAAGATGTTCCAGCTAAAAGACCAGGATGGTCTACTCATTGAGTAGTGTACATTGGTTGTGGACAATTGGGGAAGTTATTTCTAAGCCATTGTTTGTTTTCGCATGGGTGGTATGCCTGATGAGTGGACCAGCCTGATTAATCGCTGGGTCATAGTCACTGTGGATCCAACCTTATGCATGGCTCACACGTCCCATACATTTGCATATGTGAGGCTAGAAAATATCTGATTGGTGATATGGGGATTTGTTTTTCAATCACTTGAGATAGTCCCTTTGGGAAGATCAACCCAGTTAAAGGGTAATTAGAACCGAGATAGAGCTCTTTCTTCTTCTTATTATCTACTTTGATTTCTTGCTAAGTGATCCTCTTATAGATACTTGATCGTGGCTAAAATAAGGCAGGCCAACCGAGCATCGCCCAAGGACAAAACATCTCTCTGATCATATAATCCTGACAGTCCAGTCAATGACATGAACACAGGATTAAAATTTTGAGCCAGCTGTGTACAGGCTACCACTCAGATGGGTTACAATCACCCAATTGGCATGACTTTTGCACAGGTGGGCCATTGGAAGGATTGTCTAGATGTATGACGAGACCCTCAATGCATCATTATGCCTTTGCATGACACAATGGAGCTGCATGGATAAGCCAATTTCTATTGTAGATTTTGATAGATCTCCCAAGGAAATGAGACGTGTAATTTATGTTGGGTGTGCAGGAAAGGAAGGCCTTGATTAAAGGGTCATACCGGGACCGGCACTTCAATGCTGGATCATTGTTGTTGGCCTTCGGAGTGTTTGAATCAGTTGGTGGGGGAGTGAACACATGGTTCCGGACAGGAAAGCTCTTCCCTGGACCTCATTTATTCGCCGGAGCAGGTAATCTTTTCCAAGGGAGTGCTCAATAGCATCCTACCTAGTACAATGACACACAGGTAGCATTTGGGTGTGCCACCAAAATTGTAATTCGACGGGGTTCCAACCCAAGTTAGTATGCATGGTGGTTGGGGCAGCCTAGAAAATGCAACCTGCATTAAGTGGGCTAGCATTTTCCTACTCTTTCCACCCCAAACATGAACCTATGTAATATTTCATAGATGTAGAACTTGGCGGAATCTCGTGAATTCCAGATCGGATCAAGAATACATACATATGTGAATCATCGAATTGAATGAAGAGCATCCCGCTACAGGATAAGACGCATGCTTACCTTGACATGTTTGATAGTCAATTCACATAGCCTTTCTCATGCTTGTGCTATGCACGAGAGGTTAGAGGTTAGAGGTCGAAGATTCACAATCACAACCCTTTATCCACTCATCCAATCATGTAGACCCCTCTTGGTTCACCTTCTTTCACATTTCTTAAGTGTATACGAAGGATGGGAAGCCCCACGCATTTTGAACATAAGAAAAGGGCCAAGAGTCCTCTATTTATATGCTTTTGGTTCCCCTCTCCATCATAAAAACCAAATTCTACTAGGATATTCTTTATAGAGAGTGTGCACGTTTCTCATAAAGAGTGTGCACATGTGCATGTGGGCCATCCAAACTGTGGGTGACACTAACATCTCAACCATAGTTTGACACTAGTGCTTCTTGTACTTGTCAACCTTAATGAATAATGATAGTGGCGTCAGATTTTCTTTTGTTCTTTACAGGAACTCACCTGAGTGATCTTTATTTAATTAAACATGGTGCAGGGATAACAGTGTTATGGGCGGCAGCAGCAGCTCTTGTTCCTGCAATGCAGAAAGGAAATGAAACCGCGAGGAGCCTCCACATAGCCTTGAATGCCTTGAATGTCCTGCTTTTCGTATGGCAGATTCCCACTGGGATCGATATCATCTTTAAAGTGTTCGAGTTCACAAAATGGCCTTGAATCATGACGTTGACTCCTGGTTTTTCCTGTCTTCTTTCTTTCTCTCTTTGATTAGGATTTGTAACATTTGAAAATGGTTCTCAGATTTTTTTCACTTTTATATATGTCCCTATGTTTCCTGTATGGCCCCTGTAAGTCAATAAAAACCCACCAACGTTTCTTTTGATGAAATAAGTGAGATTTCTAGTTTAACCCGAAATGTAGTGGTGAGACAGGAATCGATCCTGTGGCAAGCATGTGGGACATCCGAGTGTGGTGCACCATGCAAACCCGATGATGAGTGTCCAGTCATCAGGTGAGCCACCCTAAATGAGAAACAATGAACGGTTTAGAAAGACTTGCCAACAGTCTGCATTCAACATATGCGTGTGACCCACATGTTGAGTGGACTGCCCTGATTTGTGTATATGTTCATCTTTGCAGTAGGGGCCACCTTATGCACCATTCCTACGAGTTTGCAGGTATGAGAGAGTTTCCTCTGTGTCTGTCCATCGGAGTTTCTACTATGGGAGGCAGCAATGGGGACTTTTCCACAATGGGTGAAAGCTAGATGGAGCAATGTTGTATTGAGGTAGAAGGCCTATGGGTCTTCATGGATTGGATTTCATTAGACTGTCTAAGACTCTGCGTGTGCTCAGGGTAGAAGTTTATATAAATGTACCTCCTTGTTAATGGTTTATTATGAATCATCTCATAAAAGGCAGTTCTCTCTCTCTCTCTGTCATTGCTCTCTCTGTCTTGTCTACAACAAATAAGAAGCAAGAGCTACTCCATCCAATCCCATGAATAATTGAAGAGAGTTATTTCCAGCCACCAACAATGGTATAAAGAAAGTAGGAATGGATAATTAACACAAATTATGGGGCTGTGTGGACCCTCAGGCATTCCACAGATGGGGACAACAAAGAACCCCTTTGGAACTCACTAGCCATTACCCATATGGTCTCTACTTCAGAGAATTCCGGGCTTCAGATCCTTCCAACCCAACTAAATGGAAGTTAACTACCTCCAATGGGCTAGATCAGTCCGGCTTTCCTTGGTGGGAAGATGAAGTAATGATATGTAACTTGCTCAGGGTTTGGGCAAATGGCTAGTGTCGTGTGTTTACTCTCCACAGACATGAGTTCGATTCCCCTTTCCGTGCTTTACCTGATGCATGTCATTTGTGGGTAATTGCATACATCCGCAAGGATTAATCTTGCCTTAAAAAGGGGTGAGGACACCCTGTTGTCATTTAAAAAAAGAAAAAAGTAATGATATGTTGATGGATCATTTTACACCTATCTCCAACTCTTATGTCTTAAGAATAAAGAAACCTTTTAGATGGTTAAAGGCTCTTCTTGATTTGTCACAAGAACGCCATATGAAATTCAAGGGGATCAAATGGGAAATGGACTTAAAAGGAAACCAACTCTCGTTCTTTTGGACCGACCTATGACCGAACAAAAATATGCTCGTCACTTTGATTTTACACATACAACAGGAGAGGAAGACCTCCATTTTCATTCAGTGCCTTCGGAAGTGCTAGCCTCTTAGTAGTGGTTACACACGCTATAAGACAATCTTGTTTTGGGTAGGCTGTCACTCTCTTCTCTTTTTCTTTAATTCTCAAAGTGGCATTCTGAATAAACCCTTATTTCACTCTAGAAACTTTTTTCAACTGAAAAACTGGCACGCCTGTCTTGGGTCCCATTGACTAGCGACATTGGCACATGTACTGTTGGTGGAGCTAGCAAATGTAGTCCATGTACAGGTGCCCATTAGGATAAGAAATTTGCTTACAAAGCTTGCATCCTAGAGACTCACCCTTCTGCCCCCACCACATGATGATCCAAACCATTCATCTAGGGGGTCCCAAAGTATGTAGCTCACATGGAAATATGTCAGTTTGTCGGATATAGTCACCACCACATGAAGGTGTGTTAAAAACTGCTTTTGTGGACACTTATTTACGTGTGGACGATCAGATCTCTAATGAGTGATAATTTTGCCCTGTGGTCCATTGACAATGGGACCTTCTAGTTGAATGGTCTAACCAGTACATGGGTAGAAGGGCAGAGCCTTGCTTGCATTTATCTAATGATCCGGGTCTTATACATCCACTAGATGTGACCCCAATTAGTTGGGATAACGTGCAAATGATGATAATATATGTTTTCTCTAATGTGGGTTGGCATGGGCTTACCTTTAGCTTCATGTGCCATTCTTTAACCTATATGTGGTCGTGTTAGGTCAGGTCGGGTCAGCTGAGTCTCACCTAATTACAATTTAAATGGTCATGTCGGGTTAGACCTAGATTGGGCTTGATGAATTATAAGTGGGTCTAGTCGGGCCACAAGGTAATGGGTTGCGGGTCGGATTAAGGCCGGAATTGTTGGCCAGTTTATTAAACGGATCAGGCTCAGGCTGACCCCAAACCAACCAAACCCGATACATCGCCACCCCTATCCTCACATCGGCAACTACTCCAGCACATTCATTGTTCACAACTGGTTCTCAAAAAGAGCAGAATTGCGTCCAATGGTTAAGCTGTACTGATTCTCAGAACAATATTTTTCCAACAGCATAAGCGAGAGATGGGACCTTGAGGCACACGTGCCAATGTACAGGTCTGTGATTTCTCCAAACTTAGAGATTTTTTTTCCCAGTGATGAATCGAAATGACAGTAACAAGAGTGTGATGGAAAAAGGGTCATTGCAGCACGTCCAAATGCCACAATGGTAGAGAACTCTGAAAAGGGCCATTGACCATCGACCATCTAACTCGCTCAAGTCTCATCTGCTAGCTTTTGGATTTCCCCCCTCAACCCCCCCCCCCCAATAACTCAAAACACTGTAATGAGAAGATAATTCAATTACGCACCATATCATTGAGAAAAAAAATTGTGCCAGAAAAATTAGAAATGAAGAAAATAAAGTGGACCTGAGCCATTGAATCATGACTATATTAGTTATTAAAATTCGATAGAGATAAAATTGTAGAAGAGGACTTTTTATTTTTAGTTTCCTTGGACCATGCTAGAATTTGTTGACATTTTGGATTGAATCTTCTTGTTCAAGGATTCTTCAGAGAATAAATTGTTGCTCCTTTCTTCTGCCAAGAAACCATTTATTCCAAGTGTGGACCGTGCTAGAATTTATTCTGTATCTTTCTTCGGTTCCAGAAAAAAAAGATCAGTTTATATTAATATAGGATTTAAATATACATATCAGAACATGATTTCATGTACCAAATATTTTCATATTGATACTGAGTCATGCACAAGAAGCCGCCAGCAAGGGAACAACAACTGAAAATGGTTGCTAGTACCCCAAAGGCTGAGGAGCAAAAGAGAGGAATCTGACCGAAGAGGAGCATGTCTGAATAGCTAGTTGGTGAGGCAATGGTGATAATCGATCGGTAGCTATGGTCTTATTCCAAGGAAGACTCCATGATTTATGAACAGATAATTAGCCAGTTATAATGCCTGCAAGAACATGGCTCTTTCCCTGTGCAAATGTGGAATAAACAAGATCGATGGTATGGAAACCCCTTACTTGCCAATAGAAATGTTGGCCTACTTCCATACCATATATATTCTACTACTCCCTTAGGCCCTGTTTGGATACGAACCAATAAATAACTTTTTTAACTTAATAAGTTACTTTTTTTAAACTTAAGTTGGTTTGATGCAAACTTACAACCTGTTTGGTTGCAGAACCTAGCTTCCAGAGAAAATCTAGATTCCACTGTTGGAATCCAAAATTGTAGAAACTAGAGTGGAACCTTGGTTTCATCCGTAACTTGCTGTTTGGTTGAAAACGGTGCAATCCAGATTGTGTTTCAACCGTTGGTTGTGGCATGGCCCACTTGGGCTTTAGATCCACCTGAGAACCTTACCCCTGGCCTATTATAGTCTTGCAAGACAGATGACCGGATTGGATGGCAAATAAACATTATAGTGGGCCCTAAGAAGTTATTAATGGTGGACATTCAATCAACACTTTTTTCCTGTGGTGTGGTTCACTTGAGATTTAGATCTGCCTCATTTTTTGTCCAATGCCCTTAATTGAGATTTCAAAACTAATGGACCATGGAGATATAAAACATATACAACATAGATGTACAACGCATACATGGAGGTGGTGACGCTCACTTCCGCCTCTTTTCCCTTCGGTAGAAACGGTCGCCCACCCCGATTCCACTAATCTGGGTTCCACTCAATTTAGGTTTCCAGACAGAATCCTCTTTGGTTGGAACTTGCAACCAAACACCCCAATTAAAATCGGATTCTACTAGAATCCAAATTTTAAGTTGGAAACGGGTTTCAAAGTGCCAACCAAACGGGCCCTTAAGTTGGTTTCGTAAGCATCATTATAAAAGTAACTTATATGATAAAAGTCACTTTTTTTCTTGCTTTTCAATTTCTCTATGTGATGGATGGTCCATATCAAAGGAGGCCCCACATGAAGGGTGGTCCACATAAAAGGAACAGCCCACACATGGATGGTCCACATCAAAAGTGGGCCCACATTATGAATGACCCACATTAAAGTGAGCCCACATAATGGATTGTCGACATCAAAGGTAGGCCCCTAATGATGAATGACCCACATCCAAAACAGGCCCTGCATGATGGATGACCCACATTGAAGGTGGGGATCACATGATGGATAGTCTATATTAAAGTTGGGCTCCACATGAGCGGCAGTGAATATGGAAGGTGGCCCCATATGACGGAAACTAACATTGAAGGTGGGCCCCACTAGATGCATTATCCACATCAAGGTTGGCCCCACATAATGGATTGTCCACATCAAAGGTCGGCCCCTACTGATGAATGGCCCGCATCCAAGACGGGCCCTGCATGATCGATGGCCACATTGAAGGTGGGGTCCACACGATGGATGATCCACATCAAAGGTGGGCTTCACGTGATGGGCGGTGGATAGTGAAGGTGGGCTCCAAATGATGGGCAGTGGACATTGACGGTGGGCCCCACATGATGGACAATTTATTTTGATGGTGGCCCTACATGATGGATGACCCACATCAAGGTGGGCCCCACATAATGTGCAGTCCACATCAAAGGTGTTGATGATGAAGGGCCCACATTCATGTTAGGCCCCACATGATAGACAATCAACATCAAAGGTGGGCTCCACATGACGGGTGGTTGATATTAAAGGTAGGCTCCACGTGATAAGTGACCCATGACCCCTCATGAGGACAGTTCACTTCGAAAGGCCAGCCCCGGATGATGAATGACCCATGTCCAAGGCAGGCCCGGCCTACTTGACGGACGAACCACTTCAAAATTGGGCCGTGCATGATGGACGGTCCACATTAAAGTTGGGCTTACATGATGATCAGACCGCATCTAAGGTGGGCTCCACATGATGGATAGTGCACATCGAAGGTAGGCCTTACAAGGTGGATGGTCCACATTGAAGATTGGCTCCACAAGATGGACAGTTCACTTTGAAGACAGGGTCAAGGTAGGCCCAACATAATAAATGGTCCATATCAAAGGTTGAGCCCACATGATGGACCGTGGATATTAAGGCAGACTGAACAAACTTGGGAGAAAAAAATACTTATGTCATATTGAAAATCAAACATACTTTTTCTACTTTTTTACTGATAAGTATATTACTTTCGAAATATACTTGTCTGCTAAATAAGTAAAAACCAAGATGAGTTACTTGAGGCATAAATAGCATATGTAAAATACCCAAACGCCCATTGTGTGTTGATGGAACATGGTAGAACATTCCTATGGAAAAGGAGCTATTTTCATTCAACCACCTCTTTCATCCATCCAAAGGACTCCGATGTGTCAGCAACCTGAGATCACATTACAGAAAAACAGGGTTTAGATTCTTTCAGTATTATCCTCGCCAGTACAAAAAGAATGATGTTTTTTTTTTTTTTTTGTTGATGATCAAAATGTAGCCTGAACGAGGATCATGAAATCACAGCACATTAACAACGCCAAAAGAACAATAAACAATCCTAGCAATATGCAGGCCATCAAAAGGCACTGCACAAAGCCCGTTGTTTGGGAAGCGGGTTTGGAACTTCATGGAGGGCTCCCTGTATTGCTTTTCCATCAATCGAAGTGCTATGCCATAGGGAGTGACATAACATTACTGCCAGTTCTTAGTTGCAAAGCATTTGTATTCCAGCGACCACATCCATATGCACTCTTATAATGCTAAGGGTTTTTCAATTTTGAAATATGCTTACTTAGAGATTGGATATTTGAAATATTTGTGGGTCCCAAATTGGATCCATTGTGAATAAAGCAATTATGCTTCTGTTTATTTCGCTATCAGATTCATGGTCATTTATTGGTCACTTGAGAATGAAAAAAAAAAAAAAAAAAAAATCAATGAGCATATTTCAACGATCTGTTTTCAGGACTGGTCTAGTAACAATGGATCACAATTCAGTTGGTTTAATTTGAATTAGTGTATACCATGTGCGAAACTTTTCGATGAAATGCTATTGTATTTTTATAAGAGAAATAAATTTCAAAATTAAAATATTTTATTTAAATAAATAAATAAATATATTACATATGAAAATATTCAAAAAATTATTCTTTAGTGATAAGATGAAGGATTTCTGCCACACTTTGCACATCCACATCATCATATGAAGCCTAATCTTTTTTACATTTGGTTTGCAACCATTTGAGCCATTGGGCAATGAGAGAGTGAAATAGAGTCTTGTTAGGGGGTTTGACCACTGGTGTGTAAGGTTCTAGCATTAGTATTTGTTGTGTGCATAACACATGATTGTGCATATGGCATCCATTTTTTTTTTTTTTGTTAGTCATGCAACACACCCACCCAGTTAGTCGCAGTACACACCCACCCGGTCAGTCATACGTCGCACCCACTAGTGCGGTTAGCAGCGGGAGTTTCACCCTGATGGGTTTCGATACCTAGACCTCTTGTTGAAACTCCTCAGAGTCTTCCAACGGGGTAAAGGCTCCGAACCCATCAGTGCATATGGCATCCATGACACATCAGACATATGGCAGCAGCTAGGCTGATTAGAAACTGGGTGGTAGCTACATATGTTGTCATATAGCAACATATCCATTCATGGTAAAATGGTTGTTGTATGGGAATAGGTGTATCAATGTCCTGAAAAGGCGTATTATGTCCTGAAAAGGCACAAGCATCTCTCTCAAAGAAGAATACTATGCTCCTACAGGTTTATATATTCTAGACGTCATAATTCAGAAACATGATAACATTGTCAAATCAAGCTGTCCATAGTGTGGGATCCGACCCATGGCTTAGTGGTAAACAGAGAGTGTTTCAATACTGAGGTTATGGTACAGAGTGCTCATGTGTGTGTGTAAAAAAAAGAAAGTCCATCGACAGCTTCATACTCTCATCTTTGCCTTCCTGTACTTGTTCTCCTGCAAATATTTTTGTGGGGTATATTAGTATCAACATCTGAAAATTCATTCAACACTTGGGAGGCAAAAATCCTCATGATGAGTTATAGATTCGTGAGTTCATTGTATTTTAAAGGCAATTTTCCACCTTGTTTTTTTACACTTAATATATATATATATATATATATATATATATATATATATATATATATATATATATATATATATATAGAGAGAGAGAGAGAGAGAGAGAGAGAGAGTAGTAAATCTGTTTTGAAGTATCAATTATTCAAGTTAAAATTTGATATTTTCATGTTAAATTTCTTCATTTCCTCTCTTAGGTACTATTTCCTCTTTCCAACACATGCTATCGAGGGTCACATTGTACTATAGTACCAAATAATTTTCCTTTCACTTTATGAGTAATGTTAGGCTGTCTATAGTCACAAAATCATTTTTCAAGAGAAAAAAAAATAACTTTCCGACAATGATATTTTGGAGAGTTAACATATGAATTATCTGCAACCTGTAAAAAGAGGGTGGGAACTCGGTGAGCATTTCAAAATTCGTCAGTTTCTAATGTCAAATTTGAAATTATGTTAAGATCCCTGCCGCCCTCCGATATCATATGGGTGGGAAATATGTGCGCACCTCCTATAAGTGCAAACTGTGCCATGCTATCCATTTCTCTTACAAGGAAAATGCCCAAAAAAGTCCACTTCCAAGTAGGCCATAGTTACATTGAATCTGGACTGTTGGTCAACAAAATGTTGCAATACGTCATCCAAATGGGCCTAAACACTACCCATACAATAGAACATTGCACCGACATGTCATATGAACTTTTGCCATACTGTAGGGCACAGACGGCTTCCGGGGGAGAAAAATTTTGCTACACCCACAGCTTGCCTATGCTACATACGCGCAAATCCCAGCCGTAGGTAAGATCCATATTTCAAGGGGATTTTAATGCTGCGAGAGCAAGCCTCTCTTTTAGTTTCTCTCTCTTTCGAAAGTCTCTCCATGGCAAGCAAAGCAAAGGAATGCAGATTTTTTTTAGGAAGCCTTTGGTAGGAAATTAATGCGTGTAATCCTAGGTGGGGCCCATCGTGATGTTTGTAAGAAATCCACCCCGTCCATCCTCTATGTGAGCTTATTTTAGGACGTAAGACAAAAAATGAGCCGGATTCAAGACTCAAGTGGGCCGCACTAAAGGAAAAGGTGGGTAGGGACATTCTTACAGTCGAATTTTCTCCTAATCATATATGATAATGTGTACGCAGCATCTGTGCCATGCAAGATATCGAGTGCACCGATTATTTCAGGCCAGTACAATTATGAGGTGGGCCGCATCTGTACGCAGGATGAAAGGGTTGGTCGGTCTGATCTAAATGTCCTTTGTTTCTGTACAGGGTGGTCTGCCTGAAGATTGGTCGCCGTTTCTCGTGATGAGGCCAACATTTCTCATGGCTGAGATGCGGTGCACACTTGACTTTGGCACATGGATGGGTCTATATGCTAACCTACAATTGGTTGTAGATGATCATCACTCAATTTAATTTTCGGAAATCATTTATCAGAATGCTAGAGATCCATATTTTCGAGGGGATTTTTTAGCCCAAAAATGAAGCATATCAAAAGCTTAAGTGGACCACACCACAGGAAATAGTGTGAATTGAACATCTAACATTAAAAAATTCATGGAGGCCACATAAATTTTCGATCAAGCTAGTATTTGTTTTTTTCCATTCATCCATGTCTTTGTGGTGTTATGATTCGTATGGAAAATAAACATCAGTGTGGGCCCTAGGAAGGTTTCAATGGTGAAAATCATTATTCCCACTGTATCTTGTGGTACCGTCCACTTGAGCTTTGGATATGCTTCAATTTTGGGCTCAACACCTAAAATGAGTGAGAAAAATAGATGGACAGTGTGGATAAACTACATACATTCTTAGTGGGCTAACTGACTTTACTCAAAGGATACCCATTTGCGAGCAACGGTAGCGATTTTTGGCGGAAGCCTTTGGTGGGGCCCACAATGATGCTTGTGAGAAATTCACCCGGTCCATCCGTTTTGTAAGCACATTTTAGGACGTGCGACCAAAAATGAAACGATGGATCAAAGACATGGGCTGAAAACGTGAGGATTAAATGTCTACAGTAGAAATATTCATGGGGCCACAGCAGTTTTGAATCAGGCTAATATTTGTGTTTTTAGTTCATCCCAGTAGAAATGACATTATGATGATGGCATATAAACATCACCCTGGACCCAGGGATATTTCAACTGTTGGAATTTCCCTAACCACCTTTTCCTTCAATGCGGCCCACTTGAGTTTTGAATCCGGCTATTTTTTTCTCTCACGTTCTAAAATGAGCTCACATGGAGGATGGATGGGATGAATTTCTCACAAACATCATGCGCCCCACCTAAGTTCTAGCAGGGTAACTTCTTGCCAAATGATTCGCAAAAAATCCGTGTCTTGCTTTGTCGAAAACTCGAAAGGGAGGGAAACGAGGAGAGGGGCTCGCTCTGGCAGCATTAAATTTTCCTCCAAATCTAGATCTCACCCATGGCTGAGATTTGCGCGTACGTACGTAGCGTTTGCAAGCCAAGCCGTGGGTGTGGCAAAAATTTTCTACCTCCGAGGGTAGGGCTTTAGCAAAAAGGCCCGCTTTGACGAGCAGTACAAATCTTGCACACGAGTTCTGTACTCCCACTAGAGATCGAGTACAATCTAAGAAAGATTTTTGTGGAGGCGGATTCCGTGGTGACCCTGCCACCGCCTACGTCCATGGTGATCTGACTTGGAAGGATTTGATTAGGCCACATGTGCTGTCAGAGATAGGTGGCCATGATGTTTATGTGAAATCTACTCCGGCCATCAAGTATGTCAAGCCCTGCTAGGCCTAGGGCCCCAAACTCAGCTCCATCCCTGATTCAGGTGGACCGCATGATTGGAAACAATGTACAGGGCAAATTTACACTCCAAACTGTTTCTCTTGGAGTAGCCCACCTGAATCATGGATGGACCTCAATTTTGGGCCTTAGGCCTAAATTTTGGTGTGTCATCTAACGATTGAAGTGGATTTCATATAATGATCATGGTGGACTGTGGATCCTGTAAAGATCAAAGTCATGGACGTCTCTTTCCAATTGTTTCCTTTGTTGTGGCCCACCAGAATCACGGGTCATCCTATTTCTTTGCCCCGGCCTAACACATGATTATACATCTAATGGTTGGAGTAGATTTCAGATACACATTACAGCGGGCCTGTAAAAAATTAGAGGAGGCCTCCTGAGATATTTCACAGATCTATTAAAATATAAAATTTTATGGGATACCCACCTTTACTTTTCATGGAATGCAGGTGATGCATACGTGAGGTCCACTCTCATCATTAGATGTACAGTCCCACATTAGTCCTAGGAAAAAATCAAGCTAACCTATGATTTAGGTGGGCCACATCAAAGTAAATAAGTGGGAGAGAGATGTCCACCAATGATTTTCACAGGACCCACCATGATAATTATATAAAATCTACTTTAACCATTAGATGTGATTGTAAAATTTATGCTTGGAGTCCAAAATGTGGCCTATTGGTGATTCATTTGGCCACGCCAAAGGAACCAATTTGATTCACCTAAATCATAAATAGGGCTGATTATTTTATCCTAGGCCTAACATGGGTAACTCACCCGGTGGTTGAGATAGATTTCACATGAACATAAAGTTCTAGTAGTCAGGATGGATTTCACATAAACATCAACGTGGCAGAAGGTAACTCTAATGATATTTACTTAGATTAACAAGTTAATTTATTAAAAAAGCTACAGAATATAGATCCTATATTAATAGGTAGATTTTTGTAAAACTCCCTTAATTAATTGCTCTAACGTACGTTAGATATAGAATGAAAAATAATTAATTAAAATTGGTGAGGTAGAATGAAAAGCAATTTAAGGAAAGGAAGTGTAATGCTTCCATATCCTGACGTGGGTCGGGGCAGAGGCAAAACGAACTGGCATCGTGGGACCCTTTTTCTTCGGGGGGTCACTCTCACAAACAATATAAGTCCGCCCTCAAGGTGGTAAAGCTGACATCTCTCTCCCTCCCTCTCTCTGAAAATGAAGGTAAGAAATGCTCCATTTCAATTTATGAAATGCTCCCTCTCTCTGTTTGATTAAATCTCATATGGTCTTATAATCTCTCTCTCTCTCTCTCTCTCTCTCTCTCTCTCTCTGCTTCTCAACAGATGTTCAACTGGCTGCACCGTAAGTTCCATCAGAACGTGGACTACCACATTTTTCCTGTTAAAGAAGGTACCATTTTCGTCACAAACATCCAAATCTCTCTCTCACACACACACCCAAAAAAAAAAAAAAAAAAAAACATTTTTAATATTAATTGTGACTCCAAAAAGAAAAACTCATTTTTGGGCCTTTGGTTGAGAATGAAAATTAGAAGGAAAAAAAAAAAAATCACATATTTCTTTCTCTTTTTATTTACGCAGATTCGTCCCCTAATGGTGAGATGACATCAGCGAATCCGACGTTTGAGCGAGATACGGAAGCTCTACTCAACAACCACGTAAACCTAGTCGACGTGATGGACGGCTGGCATGACGGCATCCTAACCATTGGAACGTTCGGCCTCGATCAGTTCCAGCCCTTTTCTCAAACCCAATACCAATATTCCGTTGAAGAAGGAGATAGAGATGAATTGAATCCGTTATCAAATGAGGCGTTCGCATTGGAGATAGAGAAGGTAATCGATTCGAAAAATGGCAGCCCTTCTTGCGTTGTGGAAGATGAAACTCAGAAATCTCGTCCATCATTTGAAGTTGCTGCCGATAATCCTCTCCTTCGATCTTTTGAGACTCCGGATTTTGACGATGGTTGTTGGGATGATAAGAAAAGAAAGGGAGGGAGAACGACGTTGGCTGATCTGTTTTCGGTAGATGCAGCTGATTTCGCTGATTCTGGGAAGTGTACTTCCGGCGTTGTTCTGCCGGATTTCATGAAGAAACCGGCGTGCTGTACGAAGCACTTGCGCACGTGTGCTACTTGTAAGGGGGATTCTCGTCCAGTTAGAAAGCTACATCGAGTACGGATCCTCTCTCTCCCTCTCTCTCTCTCTCTCTCCACAGTGTTGGCCAGGCACGTATTTGGCCCTGATGAACGGCCTTGATCTTGCACACGTGTGGCACACTGATACATATGCCGGGATTAAAAAGAGAACTTTTTGTGTGAGTAGCCTTATGAGTGGAAAAGGCCACTTACACAAGTAGCATAACAGTCATGCTCTCCGACACACGTGGTCCCGTGGAAAAGTTGTTCAAGATCTAGTCCGTTCATCAGGACGGCCACACCTTTTATGTGCTCTTGCCAGAAAATAAGGTCAGTCCATTTATCACGTTGATTACACCAAAAAACAGATATCGATCCATATTCAACAATCAAGTGTAATCAACCTGATGAACAAACCGGCTTGATTTCCGGGTTAGGAAATGTTCACGGCGTTAAATGCCTGCTGAACGGACAGTATCTCTTTGAAATTTGAAGCATGCTCGAATGTGTTGCCGCGAGTACTAGTCTTTTTATCGTACTCGCGCGAGTAGCACTTACATGATCCACTCATCCTTCTACGATTTCATACTTTTTACGTGCCCTCCTTAAAATATGCTCGTGGTTTTCGCTTTAGGAGGCACTGCCGCACTGGACGGGTGCGAATTAGGTGTTACCCCTACCGGGGGGCCCACATTGATGAATTTATGTATATCCACGCCGTCCATCCGTTTCTAAGAACCATTTTAGAATGGTATAGAAAAATATATACAGATCTAAATTTCAGGTGGACCACGCGCTGTCTTAGTAATGAAAACGGCTTTCGCCGGAAGTTACTGCACTGGAAATCTAGGTGGGGCCCACCGTGGTGTTTGTAAGAAATCCACGTCGTGCATCCGTTTTGTGACCTCATTTTAGGACGTGTGACAAAAATGAGCCGGATCCAAGACTCAACTGGGCCGAAAAAGTGAGGATTGAACGTCCACAGTTGAAATATTCGTGGGGCTACAGAAGTCTTGAATCAGGTTAATATTTGTGTTTTCACTTCATTCCAGTAGGAATGACATTATGAACGGTATGGATGGCATATAAACATCACTGTGGACCTCAGGGAGGTTTCAACGGTACGAATATCCCTACCGACCTTTTCCTTTAGTGCGGCCCACTTGAGTCTTGGATCCAGTTCTTTTTTGGTCCCACTTCCTAAATTGAGCTCAAAAAACGGATGGACGGCGTGGATTTCTCACAAACATCACAGTAGGCCCCTTCCTAGATTGCCAGCGCAGGAATTTCCTGTGAAAGCCTTAGCAGGAAATCCGCGTACAATGAAAACGACGGGTAATGAACACATGTCTGAGTAGAATAGCCGCACATGTCAACATCCAATCCGTCCGTCAGTTACGCCATGTGATGTTAGGCCCATTGACAAAAATCAGCCCGATTTATAGCTCAGTTGGGTCCCACCAGAGTGAAGAGTGGAGAGGGAACGTTTTAAGTCAAGGACATGATTAGCTGGGATTAAGGACGTGATTAGCTGTAATTATGATGTTGGTTCTTTTTTAATTGTGCATGAAATCAGGACGTGATTAGCTGTAATTATGATGTTGATTCTTTTCAATTGTGCATGAAATCAGGACGTGATTATCTGTAATTATGATATTGATTTTATTATTTTAATTTATGTGCAGATGATAAAAAGGGTGTTAAGGAAGAAGATCCATCCTGCGGACGGCTCGATTGATGCACTGATGAATGGGCCGATGCATGGCGGCTCGAGGAAAGATGATTGTGCACATGAAACTGTTTCTTTGCTTCAAGGTAGTAACTTTTTTCTTCATGATTACTGAACGCTTCAAGTAAATGTGGTTGTACGGTGTGTGAATCCTGACCGCTCATCTGCAATCTGGTATGGTTCAAAAACAATCCGAGCGAACAATTGTATTCGTCTGATTGTGGCCTGCAAGTGGGTGGTAATAAATAAAAATAAACTAGTGCCCACTTTCAGAGGGAGTAATTCCATTGATGCCTAGGATTCTCTAATCCATTTTTGTATTGTGGGTCATCCATGGTAGGCCCACCAGGTGGACGGACTGGATTTGTAGACCGTACAACCCCTTGTACGTTGGAAGGATGGCTTACCCTGATCACCCATCGTCACTGCTTTTTTTTTTTTTTTTTTTTTCTTTTTTGGTGCAGATATAGCATTGGCTGTGTGAGTGATTTTCATTTGCTGGAATTTTGTTTGATCTGTGTTGGACGAATTCGAAGGATGTAAGCTATATCTATTTTTCAATCATGTGAGATGTGTGGTTCTCTTCATTTCACTGTTGCATGGCTAGCTGTTCTGACTATGCATGTTTTGGCCTATTTTTGTTGGCTTTTAGTACGTCTAAAATCGTAGAACATAGCCATATAGAGAATCCTATGTCTAGTCTCTTCATGGCACTCTATTGCTTAGGGTAGATGTTTCCATGGATACACCTGTACACATGGCAGTACGGATGATGAATCAGGACCGTCCATATAGTGGTCCCTTCCACGGATGGCTTACAGTTAATATTCCATGTCGATCAGGCAATCCTACCCATCAGATTCTCCAACTTCAAATTGATAGAAAATGCGAGAAGCCCACAGAAGTTATGGCTAGGATCATTTGATCTGGGTCGCTTTTGAGCAGTGGGGCACACCGGTTGTGGTGGACACTATGGGCCCGTTTAGATTGTAAGTTGCTTAAGATAAGTTACTTATGCTAGGAGTAGCTTATCTTAATTTCTACTATTAAGAATATGAATATGTTTGGTAAATAACATACTTATTAGCTTTCTTTCTCTTTTTTCTCTTCTATTACTTGCCTCAACAACTCATGAAAAATAGAAAAGCTAAAAAATTTACTGAAGTAATTATATACTTTTAAGTAAAATAGTTACTTATTATTAACCATAAACCAAAGTTATTTATCTGAAATAAGTTACTTATCTACTGCCTGCTGTAAGTAGAAATAGTCACTTATTTGGTGGTATCCAAACGGGCCCTAAATGAGCACTTTTGAATGGCTCCGACGAATCCAGTCCCGAATGGTTGGTCTGTTGTGTATTTTGTCTTTCTTAATCACACAGTGAGTTAGGTTAATACAACCATGTAAGAAGAAGCATAAAAGTGGCGTTTGGGATCTTGGTGGAAGGAGAAAAGGAAAGGAAAATGCATCATGTACGTTGAAAACAGGTTCCATAGTGAAATCGTCAGCTCAGGATGAAAGGAAAAGAGACATGATTGTACATATTTTAGACTTGCATGCTAAGGTTTTGATAGATTGATTTGATAGTGTTCTTCCCTAGGGAAACATTAGACTCGAGTCTTTTCAGGAAAATCGTCTTAAGTTCATGATTTCTTAGAAAAAGACCTTGACAGTGTACATTTCCAGCTGGATGGTACGTACCTCTCACCACGGAAGCGAATTGCCTGGGCATACTTCCTGTGGGTGGAAGCTATGTGGGGCCACCACAATGTCCATCTGGCATCCACTCTGTCTATCAGTTACCCCAGCTCATATTAGGATATCAATAGAAAAAATGAAGCAATCAAAACCGCAGGAAACAGTGGGGATTGAACACAGATTGAAACCAATGTGGGGCCACATAAGTTTTGGATCGGGTTAATATTTTTTCTTTCAGTTCATCACAGTTGGAGAAACTTCACTGTGGCCCTTGGGAAGGTTTTTCAAGGGTGGTGTTTCCAACTTTCCATGCCCACTGTTTCTTCCGTGAGCCTTACTTTTGAGTTTCGGATCCACATCTTAGGCTCCGACGTGGACTGCGTCCTGAGTTTCAGTGTATTGAGGAAACTCTGTGAGTGCAGATTAGGTGAGACCTCGGCCTCACGCAAGACGGTTACAGTGAGGTTACAGTGGAGCCCACCTTGATGTATTTACTATGTATCCATGCCGTTCATCCGTTTTTCCATGTCATTCCAGCGTATTATCCAGAAAATGAATCAGATCCAATTATCAGGTGGACCATACCATAAGAAACAGTGGTGGTTGACCATCCTACCATTAAATACCTCTTATGGCGAACATTAATGTTTCTGTAGTGTTTATTTACCATCTAATCTGTTGAAAAGGTCACATAAGCCTTAATGAAGGAAAAAAAAACAAATGTCGGCTTGATCCAAAACTTTTGAGTCCTATTAATGGTCAATAAGGTCTGTTTCTTATGTTATGATCCACTGGATGATTAGATCTGCTTCATTTTCTGTATAATGCCCTAAACTGATCCGAAAAACGGATGGATGGTGTGGATACAGGATACATACATCAAGGTGGGCCCCACGATAATTCACGGTAAGGGCCTCACCGTCTTGCGTGAGGCCGGGGTCTCACCTAATCCGCTCTCAAACTCTGTTGGGGACTACTATAGATGTATGTGTCCTATCCATGCTTACATAAATCAGTGGACCATATACTCACTACGCAGCCCGCTTCCCTTGGGCTCACGTCACACGCATATCATGGTGGGCTCCACCCAGCTTCCACAGATGCCGAAGCCCCACCCGTTCATGCGTTTTGTGAGCTCATTTTAGGGCATGCCAACAAAACTGAATCCAACATTTTAGGACATGCGAACAAAACTGAATCCAAGACGCAAGTGGGCGGCACTCAAGGAAAGGGTAGCTAGGGAAATTCCCACCGTTGAAACTTCCCTGAAGTCCATGTTTATATGTCATCCATACGGTTCATAATGTCATTCTTACTGATATGAACTGAAAACACAAATATTAGTCTAATTCAAGACTTCTGTGGCCCCACAAGCATTTCAACTGTGGACTTTCAATCTTCATGTTTTTGGCCCACTTGAGTCTTGGATCCAGCTCATTTTTTGTATTGTATTGTAAAATGAGTTCACAAAACCAATGGACAGATTGATTTCTCACAAACATCACAGTGGGCTCCACCTAAGATCCCAGCACAAAAACTTTATACGAAAACCTTTCGCATGAAATCCGCGTCCGCTTCCACCCACCGGATTGGAAAGGCAATTCACTTCCGCTCACGAGAATAGACGGGTTGAAAAGACCATTTGCCTCTCGTCCGGCCTGCAAACCATGGGCAGTTTATCTTTTGCGTTTGGATGCTCTTAGCAAAACCCAGCCTCATCTCCCACTCAGCAAAATAGAGAGCGGATTAGGTGAGACCCCGGCCTCATCCAAGAAGGTGTGGGGTTACTTTGGGGCCACCTTGATGTATGTATTATGCATCCACACCGTCTATCCACTTTTCCATATCAATTTAGAGCATTATCCCAAAAATGAAGTAGATCCTATAATTATCAGGTGAACCATACCATAATAAAAAGTGGTGATTGACTGTCCTACCGTTAAAAATTTCTTAGGGCGCACCTTGATGCTTCCCTAGTATTTTTTTACCATACAATCTGTTGATAGGGTTACGTAAGCCTGGATGAAGGGAAAAAAAACTAATATCAACTTGATCCAAAAGTTTTGTGGCCCATTAATGGTCAATCAACACGGTTTCCTATAGTATGGTCCATCTAATAATTGGATCTGTTTCATTTTTTGGATAATATCATAAAATGATATGGAAAACGGATGGACAGCATAGATACATAATACAAACATCAAAGTGGGCCCACAGTGATCCCACGGACCACGGTAAAGGCCACACCGTCTTAGGTGAGCCCGGGGTCTCACCTAATCTGGTCTCAGCAAAATAGACGCTACTACGCAGACTCAACAGAAAACCAATGGAGGTGAATTGCCTGTGACATCGGACCGCAGGAGGTCAAAAGCTATATGAGGGACTACAACTATGTTTGTAAGAACTCCATCCTGTCATTCATTTTTCCAGCTCATGCAATGGCATGAGCCCAATATTGAGGTGGATCCAAAACTCAAGTAAGCGAGGAAAATGCCTACCATGGAAATCTTCTTGGGGTCTGCTTGATGTTTATGTGCCATCAAACCATTCATAAGGCCATTTCCTCTAAGATGTCCTGAAAAATATTAGCTGATACAAAACCTCCGTGGCACACCAAATGTTTTAATTGTGGACATTCAATCACCATTGTTTCCTATTGTGTGGCCCACTTGAGTTTTGGATCTACCTTCTTTTTTTTTTTTTTTTAATCTTGTGTCCTAACATAAGCTGGAAAAACCATGGCATGGTGGATTTCTAACAAACATTACAATGGGCCTCATTTAGGGCTAATCATGAGCCGAGTCAGCTCAAGAAACTTGATCGACTCGACTCAAAAAAGCTCACCTCGACTCGTTAGAACAAGTCAAGCCAAGCTTCATTTAGGAGCTCGAGTCAGAAACCGAGTCAAGTTCGACCATTGGGTCACTTGACTCGACTCAACTCAATTCAAGCTCGACTCAACTCGTTTCATATAAATATTTGTTAAAAAAAAATCATAATCTTCTTATTTCTTGAAACCCCCCCCCCCCCCCCCCCCCCCCCCCCCCCCCCCCCCCCCCCCCCCCCCCCCCCCCAATTGGGGGGTTTCTTAATCCTACTATTTTGTTCAGGTAAGAACATTCCTTACTGTGCATATCTGATGGATTGAATAATTTCAAGTACAAAACATAGTGAGCACACAGTGGTTGTGTGTTTTACACACTATACAAAACAGGTGCTATAATGAGATACACACCATACACATTTACAAAACAAGGACTATAGTAAGACCAAATATCATATGCAACTATTGATTGCAATTTTATGAGGGAGGCGGTGCATCTGATCCATGAATTAGCTGGGCCTCATTATGAAGATGGTCAACACAATAATCAAAGTAGTTCATTCATGTGGTGAGCTATGCATGTACTACATTAATCTTTGGTTCAGAAAATATTACTAGTGGTCTGCATTCAATGCGTGTGTGACCTGGCCAAAGAAAAAACCGATCAGAGCTAGGTCATTTAAATGGTGGGGTCCCACCGATAGAAATACTAATATATGTGTGACTTCTTGAACTTAATGTTGTCTACTTTTAATTTGTATTTTGTAGCAAAAAATAGAATAAATTGAGGTGGGAGCAAGCTCGACTCAACTTGGGGTAAGCTCGCCTCGAAAGTTTTAACAAACAAGGTAAACTCCAATGGTAAGCTCGAGGGTGAGCTCTAAATCGAGGAGAGCATAGACAAGTCAAGCCAAGCTTGGCCCACCTCGATTCAACTCAGCTCGATGTACAGCCCCCCATCTCATCCCATTGATAAGCAGCCTTGCAACATCGTTTTTCCCGAAGTGGATTAGTTGGGACACCCCTATTACATAAGCTTTAGGTGGGTCCCACCATGATTTTTGTGAGAAATCCAGTCTATGGATATGTTTTACTTGATCATGTTAGGACATGAGCCCAAAAATAAGGCAGATCCAAACCTCAAGCAGCCACATGATAGGAAACAGTGCATGTTACACGTCTCCCATTGAAACATTAATGAGGACGTAAAAGTTTTGAATCAAGCTAATATCTGTCTTTTCAATTCATGGAAATGACCTAAACGAAGATGGCATATAAACATCATGGCAGACTAAGGAGGTTTCAACTATAGGCATTTTCCTAAGTGCTTTTTCTTGTAGTGCGACCCACTTGAGTTTTGATCACCTGCCTTATTTTGGGGCTGATGTCCTAACATGAGCAGTCAAAGCCGTGGGAACCACATGGATTTCCCACAAGCATCATGGTGAGCCCCACCAAGCTTCTGAAATCCGCATCTCTTTTTTGGAAACCTATTTTGAGAAAGTGCATCCAAATTGTCAAAGTAGGAAGCGAGTTGCATACAACCCAGGTGAAGAGGGTGTTTTTCTTTTCTTTTTATTTACATATGCAATTATAAGTAAATAGGTAATGATTATTTACCCATGTAATTACCGCATCAGCTTCGAGGTAGTCGTCCACCATGAGCTCATTTGTTAAGCTTCTTCAAAGCATGGAATTTGTACAATTTCTACATATAAAAATTGTGGGCCCCACCATCACGTTTGTATCTTATCCATGCCATCCATCTGTTCTGCCAGCCCAAAAATGAGCCAGATTTGAAGTTCAAGCGGACCAGACCATAGGAAATGGTGGGAATGGTGGATGTCATTAATCCCCTTATTTCTTGTGGTGTGGTCCACTTGAGCTTCTAATTTGACTCAATTTTTGCCACATGCCCTATAATGAGATGATAAAATGGATGAATGGCATAGATCACATACATACATCACTGTGGGACCCACGAATTTTGACAATACCTAAGCATGTTGGATTACATGTTTCATGGTGCTGTTTTTATGGCATAATTACAATGTATTTTCCTCTTAAACAAACTCCCTTCAAAATTAATTATTAGTTATTTACTCAATTGAAAAAAGGCTGCCTTGGGTTGACAAGGGCAAAATCGTCATTTCACATTTTGCTTTTTCATTCCATCCATATAGTCAGAGGTCAATTTGGACATATATCCACCGTGATGAATGCCCTGGATATCACACACTTTGCCATCTCCAAGACATATCCACCGTTGACCAATTTCTCCTAGCTATTGAGTTGTTTTGACACATGTGATGGACTCTGATGATCTGATGGCCCTATTTTTTCAGATAAGCAATCTATATAATTGAGCATCGACCATGATCTCCTAATTGCATGATTCTAGCATAAAATCACCCCACCCATTTCTGGGCTCAGTCCAGATCAATCAATCAGGATCATTTGATCCGACTCATCTTTAGCTCAAGGGCCAGTTTAATGGTTGTGCTCGCGATGTAGCTCTCTCTCCACTGCCAAAGTGGCAGGGTAACATACCAGCAGTGGCCATTCATCTAATGGGCCATATCATGGATGGAAAACATTTCAAAAATAAAACCAATTAAACAATTGCATCCATTGCTTCACTCTCCGCCTGAAGGTGGACCATTAAGCATTTTGGCCTTCTAACTGTTGTTAGTTAAGTTCGCTGAACAGTGTTAGGGTTATCCGGTCTATTTAAATTCGAACCATTTCCCATTGCTAGCAGGACAACTAGATGGACGGTCCGGAATCATAAGTATCTCGTGCCAAGTAGGTGATAAGACATTGCTCCACGATATTATAGTTCCATCAAGCTCTATGGGGTTCATAGATGTAGTGGAATTGGAAATCCACCAGAAATCCTGCAGCATTACTGTTGGGATTGGATGATATGATACCTGAATTAATCCAATCCTTCCTGTCATTTCCAAACACTGGATGAGAATTGTATGAGACCAAATGCAAGTCCATCTCACCTAATCCCATCTAATCCAATGTTCCAAACAAACCCTAGAAGATTTGGCAAGGTTCATGCACAAAAGTGGGAGAACAGGCTGGGCCAGAAGCCTATATGTTTTGCCCATCACAGGCCTAAGTTTTTCTTAGTGGGCCATGCTTTGATAAACAACGGCCGGCTAACATGGCCGGTGGGGAGCCTTGACATGCATCCTATGGATGCGGTGGCTTCAAATCAATGATGGATTGAAAAGATGTAAAGGGTCAAACCAGGGACGGGGACTTAAACAGACATTTACAGTTCCTAGTACCCCTTATGATTTTGGGCCTGGCCTTCACTATACGACAGTATACCAAAGTAGACTAGATGAAGCAACAGGAACCGATTTTGTTTCCCATGCTTGAACTGTGTTACAGTGGCAGTGCATGTGTCTGGAAGAATTTCAGTTCACTTTCTGGTTTTTTAAAGTTCATTGCAATAAGAAATTCTTACTCCAAAGTTCCATACTTGTACATGTTGGTAGGATAGAAGAATGGAAACTGATAGGGTGTGTTTGGATGCACTCTCCCATTGAATTGAGTGCTTATTATACAAAGTAAAAATGAAAAATAACCAAATTTTCGTTACCTTAGAAATTGTATCGAAGTACTCAGCTTCAGACTGCAAGGGAATGCAGCCACAATTCGGGGAAACTTACTTATTATGAAGTCTATGAAACATAATTAATTTTTTCAGTTTCCTCTTTGATAGAAATGTTAACTCCCTTGACTTGTGCATCCAAATGCAGACTCAATGAAATCAATCACAATCTAACTAATTAGTTTTCTTCATTTAATCAAACATTGATGGGATTCCTCTGCATGTAGGAAACCATCTGCATTGTGCTTTGGGCAGCGGTGGGAACAGAAACTGCTTGAGATTGTATGGAAGGCACCCAATCCACCCGTGCAGGGAATGATATTGTTGTACCTTACCTACGTTTTGAGCTTGCAACAACAACAATAGTTTGGGGCATTACAGTGGGTTGTGTGGAAGAGAACATAGCTGGCATATAAGGCACAGACTCGTCACCTGCAGGTGGTTGGGTGAGGGATACAGTAGCACATGTCAGTTGCTGCCTCTCGCTTTAGTGATGTGTGGTAACACACCATAGTTCTAAAACTCACTGACTCAACTTGAAATGTGGCCAAGTCAACTTGACAAAATTTTGAGCCATCTCCAAGAAACTCAGTCACAAGCACAACGTAGTCCCAACTCAACAGGAGTTGGTGTGGTAGCACACTGTAGTTCTAAAACTCACTTAAACTTGAAATTCAGCCGATTCAACTTGACGAGTCAAGCCACAGGAGTTGGTGTGGTAGCACAATGTAGTTCTAAAACTCACTTAAACTTGAAATTCAGCCGATTCAACTTGACGAGATTCAAGCCGAGACTCTAAGAAACTCAGTCACGAGCATGACTTGGTTCCGACCCAACATGAGTTGTCGAGTAGACTCTACAACTTGGCTGACCCAACATCTCAGCATTACTTCAACTGGCTCAGAAGCAAGGTATGGCAGCACAAACAAATCCGAGTTGCCTCATCAATCGAGGATATCCTCTTTGTACTTGGGTTTTCAATTTTGCCAAGTGGGACCAGCTGCTCAATAATTGAGGTGAATGGTCCTGGGTTTGAATTGACCATGTCTTGAAAATCTCCCAGCTTGAGGAAGAAGAAAATTCAAGGCAAGGATGCAAGAGTACAGGGAAATGTCTACTGATCAACAAACACCCAAGTGCGCAATTTCAAACAAAAGCCCCCACATGAGATGGCCAATCAATTGATGGATTCTACTTTAATCAACATAGGCACAAATGATACTAGGATCCGGGGGCCATGTCTTTTTACTAAATGGCATCAGGATTAAATAGATCGTGGCCTAAAAATAAGAGATTGCTACTTGTGTGCATATCCTCAACTCCCAATAATTATTCATAAAAAACGAGAAGCACCTTGTAAGGCAGCTCATGTACCCACCACATATGGGCCACCATGGCATATAGGTACAAGATCCAATCCAATCCATCCATCAGAATGCCAATATATAATTGCTCTGGCCCAAGAATCAGGTCAGTCTACTGGTTTGAAGGGCCACAATTTCAGAAAAAAACATCACGGCTGAGAAAAACTTGGCAGAAGATTTCTAACCTGTCCACTGGATTCTGATGTAGTGACCCACCTGCTGAGTCTACCTGCTTTATATTTTCGCAAGAACATCTACACCGTCCACCCCACCTGCCGGGCAGCTTCAATATTTGCACCTGTTTGCCATTGTGGCACATGCAGGTGGTGTGCAGAGTGCAGTGCAGATGGTATGCATCGAACACTGCATGTGGTCTCAGCAATATTTGCACCCTGTTAAGTCCGGTCATGCATGTTTAAGAGGCGGTGGTTCTTGCATACACTGATTAGTCGCATTTGTGGTCAATCTGGATATGAAAAGGCACAAACTCGAGAGCTGTGGATCCAACCACCCATTTTCAGCCATCTTAACCAGTCACAGCGTGTCCCACTGTTAATAAATATTGACAAAATGAAAAGGAAACAGTCAGGAAAGATGGCAATTGTAACATTTTGAGTACTTGCAAAAGACTCTTTAGTCCAAAGAAGATCTCTATAAGCAGGAATTCTCCCATGTTGTAGCTTTTCCCACAACCACAAAAGCATTGAAATTGGTAATACATTTGGTGATCACCACATTCAGTTAGTAGAAACGGCTTCCAGAATGCTTGTTACAAGCACTGTGGAAACTTGGTGGGCCCCATAAGATTAAATGATGAAGAATGAAAAAGTACCATTTAGAAGTGGGCCCCAATCTATATTTTCTCATGGAGGGTCACCACCAAGTCGTGGGCATCATCGAGAAGCTTCCATACATCCAGCTGCCCAGCCATGCTATTGCACTCCCTTAAGATCTCATCCATGCTGCTGTACTTTTCAATGATCAGCTTCCTCCTCTGCAACACAGAGGCCGCAATTGCATACAGCAGCAGGTCTTCTGTAGGTGGGGCCCGCATCCTTATTCTTCCCCATGCAGACTTCCCAATGCCTGCCCTTATCGCTGCCTGGTCTGCCCACATCACCTCCCACAGGCACAAAGTCTGCTCGAAGTTCAGCTCTCTCCTGAACATCACCACCACCATCCTGTACACGAAGAAGCAGTCCTCCGCCTGCAGCTTCTCCAAATGCCTGTAGAGATGCGAGTCCTTTGACTTTATGATTTTTGACACAGTGTTAAGCTGTCTCCTGATCCCCACTTCATCGAGTCTGAAATTGTGCCGAGCCTTCCTCATGAACCCCACGAAGCACCAGAAGGCTTCATAGTCCTCCTCCATCACTGCAATTATGGGTGAGAGCAGATCACTCATCCCTTGACAATAACCAATTTCAGGGTCATACATGGCATAGGCTTCAAGGATGGCCACCAAGCGAGCCGCATGGAATATCCTGCATGGCTCCAAGTGGTCATAGTCTTTTAACCCAACTGTCTCAGCCAACTCCTGTGCCTTTTCTTCCAGTACCCCTGCCTGGGATGGCGAATAGACAACCCACTCAGCATTGGCCCGCACAGCGTCGAGACGAATGATTCTCTGCCATGTAGCGAAATCCTCAGCTGTGTGAGCTTTGAAGTTTCTTCCACTGAATGAATCAGTCTTGGTGACCTTGGGATCACTCTCTTCACTCTCTTCCGTTGCTCGGAGCAACTGAGTGCTTTCAGATTCTTCAACTGAGGATTCAGACCCTGAAGATTCAGTATCTGCAGCATAAGCATCAATGTGAGTAATGCTGCTCTCATTATCTTTTTCTTCTTCTTCTTCTTCCATCAGTGTCTTGGAATGAGATGTCTCCTCATGCACTGGGAGATCTGCTTCCAGGTTATCTGGGCTTGCTCCTTCCATGGAAAGTGACTGCCTCGCGCTAACCACATCTTCGGAGCCAGGAGAATATGGGTTCTGGTTAAAACTGCTGCTCTCCCTGGATTGGCTACCACCAACTTCTTTGGACTTCTTAAAACTCTCATCGCCTTGCTTTGAGAGTCGCCGACATTGTCTTCTGAGGTTCTCATATTCTTTTCTGCATCACAAACATACAGGAGCCATGATCTTTCGAGATTGTCAGAAGTATATTGAATAAAAGGAATTTTTTTTTTCTCTTAGTATTTGATAAGATGGAGGAAATGTGGGGACCTGCTCATCCACAAACATAGGCTGAAATGCAGGATTCTGTACATTCAGGACCATGGTTTCTTCATCCAAACCATTTGAGCAGATTAGCTCTGTGGACGGGTGATGCCTTCCATATTGGAATTCTAGCCCTTCAACTGAGTAACCAATAAATGGTTAAGAAGGAAATATCGAACTGCTTATATTCAAAGTAAAGCAGTCCAACACTCAAAGGTTATGGTCTCCCAATCTAGTAAATTGATTTTTGGGCAATCCCTGGGCCATCAGATCAATGGTCTGGACTCTGGATCTTAAACCATAGTTTGCCGATGAGCAGGACCTCATGATTCCTCTCATAAGATTAATAACATTATATATATATATATATATATATATATATATATATATATATATATATATATATATATATATATGGGAAAAGGTACTATGCGCTCGACCTCATGGGAAGTTCCCATGAGGTCGAGCTGTGTGGGCCCCACTGTGATGTGTGATGGGCATCCACCCCATTAGATAGATGCATCATTCCATGGTGGGCCAAGGGCCTAAAACTCAGGCTAATCCATGATTTGGGTGGGCCACACCATAGACAATAGTTGAGAGTGGATATCCACCCATTGAAACCTTTATGATCATTTATAGGATCGACTGAGTTGTGGTTGAGAAATCCAGCCCATCCATTGTGTGTGTCCCACTTAAACAAGTGATCACACCGAGTTTCAACCGTATCCAAAACTCGGGTGGGCCCCAACAAGTGCTTTTAGATGTTGTAGGCATGATTTTACACTGTTTCAGTTGGTATGGCCCACTTGAGTTCCAGATACAGCTGATTTTTGAAATATTCCATGACCGATAGGGGACCCGCCAAATGCATGGTGTAGATGTCTGATACACATCACAGTGGGGCCCACACAGCTCAACCTCATGGGAAGTTCCCATGAGGTTGAGCGCATAGTACCTTTCCCATATATATATGTAACTGCGATGACCCATCGTCTAGAAACCGTGTATCCCAGTATGGATATCAAGTATCGTAAGGACTGGGTGTGTCAGATCCTCTTAAATCCAAATTCTTGGGATACAGCTAGGGACTGGGGAAAGGATGGTTACAACTTACAACATAGTATAATCATGTTAAAATATTTCCCTAACAATATTACAGGACAGGTTCGTAGCCCAATTGGGATGATTTACTATAAATTCTAAAACAATCTAAATAAGTAGTAAATTCTAAAATAATCTAAATAACTAATAGGTTTTAGAGCTCAAAACTGAGTAGCTCAGGATTTCCCAAGTCCTAGGGAAGACGGATCCCTTATCCTGATCAAGTTATCTGACTTGGGTACTCCAGCCTTTAGAAGAATCCGAGCATCACAGATTAGACCAATCATGAGGGAATACAGGCATGCACGTTGCCTTCAGGTACAGACTGACAAGGAAGAAGATAACAGGGAATGGGTGCACAGTACCTTTTCTTCGTCCTGATGACATTTCTTTCTGCCTTGGAACTTTTCAAGCTATAACTGCACAACAGAGCAACCCAGTCAAGAACCATGTTGGTGATTAAGGCCAGATACTACTTGGAAACCATGAAGCACAGCAATTTACAAACAGTTCCTGAAGAGTACCTAGGACCAATTCAGTCACGTTTTCATGTTCCAAATGAACACTTTCCATTTTTTATTATGATCAAAGGAGAAGATTATTCTTTTTACCAAAAATGTGCAGATCAAATCACAATCTTATAATTATAATAAGAACAAGAGATTTTTCTCAAACAATCCCTTTGCCCCTCATTCTTCGAGAATCAGAAGGAATGAGGGGCAAAGGGATCCAAGGAACAATCATGGAGTTCGTGTATAACGATGCCAAAATGAACAATCGATTAAAATTTAGCAGTGAGCATTTCCTCCAGAACAGTTTAGGCTCTGAGTAAGGTGATTTCTATGTAAGACCAGCGGCAATACTAAATATTGTAACTTTAATTCTACAAGCTAAATATGTGAAGAAAAGAAATTGGAGAGACCACAGTACTTGAAAAAGATATGCAGAGTTCACCAGGAAACTATGTAAATGCAACAAAACAGTAATGTGAGAACAACTGTCCAATTTCTGGTCCAAGTCATATGCTGATTTTTCAGCCTATTTCTCTTAGGTATGCAAGTGGGAGGAGCTGTTTACACATAGGCATAGCCCCCTCCAAGGTCTAACCCTCTCTATTTCTTCCAAAAATGAGAGCATAATTTTCCAATGGTTAAAGAATCACTAGTCATGGTTCTAGATAATGAATACAGCCCTGACCACCTCAACTGTTTTGTTGCCCCCTCTATGGAAGCTAAGAAGGATATAGTAGCATATAATAAAATATAATATGCAAGGATCACAAGGGGCATGCACACAGTGGATAGTAGCCAGTGGGTCTCAGTGGAAAAGAAAGAAGAGAACACATGAAAAAAGGACCATTAGACATCTCTCAACACCTTCTCTCAACCTACTTAAAAATTCCGTATTGGAACATAGAGCTCTAAAACAAGTGACACTGAAAGTTCGTAGGATGTATAAAATATGCAAATTACAACAGCACTGAGTTACCATTAAAGTTGATTAACACCAAAAGTCATAATATCATCACCACTTGGATGATACGAAATCTGATAAGAAAAATGCAGTAGGTAAAGCAACTATATCTGAAATCTCTAGAAGAGCCATTTTTATGCAACCTATAACAATTGGAGAGCAATATCAGCAACAGAGGACCAATGGACTACAATTATGTCACCGATTGGGCCACTGAAAAGAAATTCTAGTAGCAGTTAAGAGGCACAGAAAAATTCAGTAAAGATCTTGATAAGCAACCATTCTTCTTAGAACAGACTCACTAAACAACACTGATGAAGAAAGAAAGGCAGAAACAAACATTTTCATGGCAGTACTTCATACTATCAAGGTCAGAGTCAGCTTAATGAATACAAACATGACTCCTTGTTTCAACCTGGGTGGGTCAAACCAGTCCCTTGCTGACTCAACAAACCAGGCATGGTTTTGGTTTAGAGCAAAGAAAAGCCAAGTTTCTTCTTCCGTTTTTTTTTTTGAAGATAAAGAAGTTTTACTGATAGAACACCAAAAAAGGTGAAAAACTACAAATACAACCTAGCCATCACAGGCCAATCACAAAGGTTGGAGCAAGGTATCCCAAAAAGGTTACGATACGGCCGTATCGGCCGATACGTAAGGGAAACGGTGGTGGCCGTTACGCGTTACGGGGTTGTAATGGCCGTAACGGCCGTTACAGAAAAAACAGGCCGTAACAGCCGTTACGGCCCTGTAACGGACCGTTACAACTCCGTAACGGTCCTGTAACGGTCCCGTAACGGTCATGTAACTGTTTTTTTCAGAAAATAAAAAGGGGCCGTATCGGCCGATACGGGGCCTGTAACGGCCGTTACGGCCCGTATCGTAACGGTAACGGTGGTGGCCGTTACGGCCACCGTTACCGTTATGGAACACCTTGGGTTGGAGGCTTCAATACAATTGACCTACGAAAAACATCTAACCGAACCCTCCCAAAAACTACCGCTTACGATCCACTCTTATCTTGGAAGGATCAACTGCTCCTTTCCCCCCACAATTCCCAAAGAACTGCAAGAAAAAAAAAGGTCGGAGGCCAATCACAAAGGTTAGAGGCTTCAATACAATTGGACCCTGAACAACATCTAACTGAACCCTCCCAAAAACTACTGCTTACAATCCACTCTTATCTTGGAAGGATCGATTGTTCCTTTCCCCCCACAATTCCCAAAGAACTGCAAGAAAGAAAAAAGAAAAAAAAAAAAAAAAAAAAAAAAAAAACCCTAACCTCGATGCCACCCTTCCTTTACTCCTAACTCCTCCCCCATGCCATGCGAGGAAAAGCTTGTTGATAGACCCCGGCATCACCTAAGAAGTCTTGAAAAGGGCAAGGAACCTATCCCACACCTTACGACTGAACGCAATGGATGAACAAGTGGTTCACCATCTCTATGACGCTCATAGACATAATACAACAGTTGGGTATTGCCATCGACCTCTTTTGCAAATTGCCAATAATAAGCACCCTATTCCTCCCTTGGGAGGGGCCCCATAGGACCACACATGAGAAGTATGATCACACATCGCACCTGATAGTTTATTGGTCAGCGACATATAGAAGGATTGCACGGAGAACCTACCAGATTTGGCCGTGGACCACACCATTGAATCCTTCCTGCCCAACACTGGTTTGACTTGGTGAAGCCCCTCAAATAGCCAGGCGAACATCTCCGCTTCCTCATCCATGTTGTGCCTCCTACAAGGACGGAGACCAAACAATTGTGCCTCCGCATACCAAAAGCAACGAGCAACAGAAACGTCTTGATCCTAAGCCAAGAATGTAATCAACAGAAACTCCTGAAGGAGTCTCTCACCAACCCACAAATCTTGCCAAGATCCCTGTTGCCATAGGAAAAACCTAATGTGCTCCTTAAACATATTTGCCACTCTATTAACCGCCTTCCGCACCCCAAGGGCTCTATTTAAAGACAAGTCTTTCACCCACCAAACACCTACTTGGACACTATATTTACTTGCAACTACCTCTCTCCACATCCTCCTTTCTTCCACCCCAAACCTCCACAGTCATTTTCCTAGCAATGCAAGGTTCATCTGCTCCAACTTTTTTAATCCCTGCTCCCCCTTCTCGGTACGTCTTGCACACCTCGTCCTACCTTAGGAGATGTCCCCCCCTGACATCGTCACCTTGCCGAAGGAAGTCGCATCTCAGTCTATCCAATCTTTCCATCACCGCCATTGGACATTTGAACAAGGACAAAATAAATTGGCAGGTTTGACAATGCTGCTTTGATTATCGTTCCCCTCCTCCCAAAGAAAGGTAAGGACTCTACCACCTAGATAATTTCCTCTCAACCCTTTCTATTACCTTAACACACAAGTGTTTGGCCAGCTTGCCAATGCGAAAGGGGAGCCCGAGAAATAACGATGGAAAAGACATGGCCCGACACCTAAAAAAGTCTGCCAAGCTCTCCACCTCTTCTTTAGAGGTACAGATGCCCAACAACTCGTTTTGTAAAATATTTACCTTTAATTCAGACACCACCACAAAGCACCTCACTATATTCTTAAATGGATGAGTTTAAACATTTGCGGCTTATGGGCCTGAACTAGAGATGCAAAATCTAGAAGTCAGTGTACTCCACTCTAAAGTTGTTAATCAGCCCAACCAATTGGCAAGAATCTTGTAGGGTCCCCATTATGAGGCTTATGGGCCTGAAATACCACAGGCACTCGGCTCTTTCAACTTTCGGGATAATACCAATGAATGAAACACCTAGCTATTATGCAATCCACCCTCTCCCCCAGAATTCAAATAAGAAGTGAAGCAAATCACTTTTCACGATGTCCCAAAAGACTGGGAAAAAGGCCAACGGGAAGCCATCCGGGCCCGGAGCCTTGTCCCCACCCAACGAGTCCACTGCAGCGTTGACCTCCTCAGAGAATGGCTTTTCTAGCCAAGTTTAATCCAGCATGACCCTATAATTAACCAAGTAAATTCAAGCTCGTAGAGGGTCTACCAACTGGGCTTTCCAACAAGGGCTTATTTGCATCATTGCCTACGTTATTGATCTTGCATCACTATTACATTAGTTTAATGCACTGCTCATGACTTGTTTGCTAACCTTTAGAAAGAAGTATTGCTCTTACACCTCGCTTTTAAAAGAAAGAAAGAAAAAAAGTATTGTTCTTACACCATTACTAGGTGATGTGCCTCAATATGGCTTATGAACCTGACGATTCCTTTCCTTTTTGAAATTCTTATGCAGTTGAACTATTGAATAAATTGTTTAATTTATCAAGAACTATAGTTGTTACATCCTTGCACTTTTCAAGCACATACCACTTATGTAAGTTCAATGACTAATTTATATGCAATTTCCAAAAATGTTTGTTCAATTCATTTGTTAATTGTTAATGTCTTCTAAAATCAATAATTCATGAGAGCAAAGAGATTGAGAAGAATGTTACCAAAGCATTTTGTAACGGTAACAATGGTCAAAACGGCCACCATTGTTACCTTTACAATACGGGTTGTAACGGCCATTATAGTCTCCTTTTTTATTTAAAAAAAAAAAAACCACCGTAATGGACCATTAAAGCCTTTACAGGGGGCGTAACGGGCCATTATGTAGGTTGTAACGGCCATTACGGATCATTATTTCCATAACGGCGGTTACAACCCCGTAAAGTGTAACAGTTGGCACCGTTATCTTTACGGCCCTGTAAAGGCCATTACGACACACCATAGATATTACCCATATTCAAGCTAGTTGTGGAAGAAATGGAGACGTGCCTCTGAAGTTTTATGTGATTGTCATGTCATGTACCCCTCAAATTGAAAAAGAATTTTACCCGATAGCTACAGGACCGGCCATGCTTTATTTTATTTTTTTTATTTTTTTGAAGGTTGACCAGCCATGCTTTATGGGAAAGAATGTTAGGCAATTAAGGAACAACATGTTCATAGGATGAGTGTTGCTGAAATGAGGATGTTGAGATCAAGGTATGCAAAAATGGTTACATACGAACATTAAGTAAAGGTAATGGCGGCCACTGTTACGCATTATCAAGTCATAATGGCCATTATGGAAAAAACAGCCCGTTATGGCTCCACAACGGTCCATTACTGGGCCGATTCAAGATTTCTTTTTAAAAAAAAAAAATGAGAGAGAGAGAGAAAAAAAAAACTGTAATGTTAGTTATGGCCCGTATTATAATAGTAACGGTGTTGCCGTTACCGCCACAGTTGTCGTTACGGAATACCATGGTTCAAATGAATGAGTGGCAAGACAAGGAAGGATAAAATTGGAAATGAATGCATTCAAGAGAACTTAGTACTAGCACCAATAGGCAACAAGATGAGGGAAGGTAGACTTAGATGGTTTAGTTACGTGCAACGAAGACCAAGAACCGCGCTCGTTAAGGAGTGAGTTGGTACAAGTTGAAGGCTATAAAAGGGCAAGTGAAAGGCCCAAAAGGAAGTGGATGGAGGTTAGGGTTGTAAATGGTTAGGTTTGGGGCGGGTTTAGCCAAAACCAGACCCGCCCATTTACTAGATGGGTCTGGGTCCAAATTTTAGACCCATACCCTTAAACTAAATGGGTGGGTCTAGGTCGGGTATGAGTCAACCCCATCAGACCCATTTATAAATGGGTATAGGTCTGGTAGAGGGAGATCCATCCAGACCCATTTATAAATGGGTCGAGTCTAATGGGTCTGGGTCTGGGTCTGGGTCTGTATCTGGTATGTAAGCATTTTAACTAGGTTTAAAACTAGGTCTGAATGGGTTCAGGTCTAGATGAGTCCCTTGCAACATAGACCAAACCCGCCCATTAACTAAATGGGTTCGGGTCGGTTTGGGTCGGGTCGAGTAGGGCCTAATATAAAGGAAACCAAATCTAGACCCGTTTAGCAACTGGGTCTGTTCTTGGATCCAGATCCGTACCATTTAACAAATGGGTCAGGTCTAGGTCAGGTCTAAATGGGTCGGTTCTAGGTACCCCATTGGATCTGTTGACCCATTTACAGCCCTAATGGAGTTAGTAAGAAAGACTTGATGACCTATGCCCTAACTAAGGTCTAGCCCTTGATATAGTGGAATTGCAAAACAAGATGCATGTAGTTGACCCCAATTAATTAGGATAAGGATTAGATGATGATGATGATGATGATCTTCTATGATCAGTGCCCTATAAACTGAGTTCTTCCCTCTCACAGAACATCATGTGATATCCCTGACCACTTGAGATGTTCTAATTTCCATGATTGACAATCATGATGCTCGTTCATATTGTTAACTTAAAAACATCTGATCTAACATAGTTTGAATGGTCGCGCTCTGTAATACCTAATACCCTTTGCACTTCTATGGGAGAAAACTCTCTTATCTACTAGTAGAATTTTATAACTACAGTACTACCAATCTTCTACTGCTTCCATGAGTCTTAAACTGTGCTAAGATTTACATAAGATCAGAAGCATAAATGATTTTTTTTTTTTTTTGAAAGATATAAATGATCTTATTTATCTATTAAACCGTCCAGTAATCAATTTAAATTACATGAATATGTTGACTGAAAATGAAGACAGCAAAGGTAGAGGAGGTTGCAAACTTCTGTAACGTCACTCCCCTGTAATCTTCTTCATTAGGGTTGTAATTTGAGTTCTCTTATGAACATGAAAGGCCTATTACATAAGATTTGTGTTGAATTTTTCTATGGAAGTGGAGGTGGAAATAATAGCAATAGAAGAAACGCTAAACCACACGTAAATGAATGGAGCAAAAGAACTAATGAGGGAGAATCATCTGCCAGAAATGGGAAAATTGAAGTATCATAGCATTAATGACTTCCCAGACAAAGTTTTTTTTTATGACGACAGGGTGTCCTCACCCCTTTAAGGCAAGACTATTCCCTGAGGATGTACGCAATCCACATGGAGGGGAATTGAACTCGTGTTTGTGGGGAGCAAACCCACGACCAAAGCCATTTGCCCAAACCGTGATAGGTACTTCCCAAATAAAGTTAACTAATGATTCTGCAAAAACCAAACCATAGCTTCTTTAAGACACTAATTTCCTCACAACAATGGGCAAGGTGTTTTCTTTCAAAAAATAAAATCTTTGCCAGTTCCTTCAAAGACACCAGCTTTTTGCAACTCCATCACCTAATGACCCAAGAATAGTTATAGACATCACTTATGCTTTGCTTCCCAAAATAAAACACATTTACAATAGTGATGTTTTTTCCCTCTTTTTTCCTACAATCTACCAATTCCGAAGAATTGTAGTGTCCTAGTTCTGGATCTGATCAAGAAAGGATTTTATGGTCAAGCAAGGTTTTTAAGGTCACGCATGTGTTGTTCTTCCAACTAAAAAACTCACCTGCATGAATAGGAGATGGTATCCAGGAAATGAAGGTTGGGGGGGATCGGGTAGCGATCATGGAAAAACATTAAGAAAGTGGGATGTTAACAGGGAAGCAGGAAAGACTTCTAGAGAAGGAACTAAATTCAATGTCAAAATGCTAAGGTAATATCTCTGGAAGACGTGGGTGGGAATAGAGTCTCTCGTGACCGAAGTATTCAATAACGGTAATGGTGGGTGTAAAGGTGATGCAGGGGCATGCGATGACCTAACCCTAGATGCATGATATTCAGTTGGAAGATATTCAAATAATAAAATTACGAAACTAAATACTTTCAATCAGAGGAAACTAACAAATCTCAACACGAAGATGAGGTCCGTCCGTCCGGATCATGCCCCTTTGCATAAAACCATGTAAAATCGTAAAACAGGGAGGATCTAGGGATATGGGGATATCCAAGATCTAGCATAAACCAGTCCACAGTCAAGTTTGGATCCGGTTATCGTGGCTAGGTATCCCTCTTTTCGATCGTACCCAAAAGGGAGGGGGGGTTCAGAAAAGAACGAAGGATGTCGAAAAGCGATAGGTTCTCATGAAGTACGAATTAGGAATCAAAGAAGCTTACCTTTCCTCGCACCTTGAAGAAAGAGAGAAGAGAAAACGGAAAATCCGGGGTGGAATCCTCAACACCCGAGGGCCAATCCTGAAACCCTAATCTCTCAAACAAAGAGGAAGAAACTCACAAATTTTCTATTCATTCAATAATTTCGAAATAGGGTTCTCACAGTATATATAAGTTACGAGAAAAAAAAAAGTGCACTAAAGTGCCTGAAAACCAAAGAAATAACATAAAAACGCCTAAAGTAAATAACGACACTAAAGCGCCTAAAAACAAGAAAATAAATAGAAAAGTGCCTAAATGTAAATCCGCTTCATGGTCCAGCGGTCATGATGCTCCTGCGCGATCCTGCATCTCGCGTACTCGTAACGCGTCAGAAAATGGGCCCAATGGGCCCGACGTCCATCCACATCAACTCGTCTGCTCCGATCTGCGACGTCGCCTCCTCTGGTACACTCGAAAGGGTGCACCACTGATGTCCACATCAAAAGGCCACTGTCGTTACAGTTAAAATATGGGCTGCAATGGCCATTATGGCCAAATAAAAAAATAAAAAACCTGCAACAGCCATGTAACAGCCCTTGCGGGCCATTTTTCTGTAATGGCCATTACGACACCATAACGCATAACAGTACCCACCGTTATCATAACGCAACGGTTGTTGCGTGACCGTTTTTGTATACCATGCTCATGACATGTGAGAGTCTTCCCGTGTCTTTATAGGGTGATTGCCAAGAAGGATTCCTTAGTTAAATTGCTATGAAGTCATGGGAGCTAAAATAGTCCGGGGCATCAAATTGAGGAGGAATCTCAAAATTGTGAAATGGATGAGTATTCACAGATGATGGAGTCTCTCTATGAGGTCTTCTTATCCCAGCACGCTGGCAAGGAAGGAACGTATGCATTTGGAAATGGCGCTGTAATAGTTAGTTTTCCTCTCACTCTCTCCTCCAAAAGTTGGTGAATGTTGGAGCTTCCCCACTAGTTCCCTCACTTGGTATCTATGGCCCCTCCAAGGGTTGAAGCCTATGGACAGTGATGGCAGACAAGATTCTTACTTTGAACCACATTGAAAGGGGCATAGGGTTGGGACTTGGGATCCTTTGGAGAATCTCAAAGAATAGGCGATGTTCCCTAGTTAGGATAGAGTCATGTTCCAAGAAAGGAGTTCAATGGAGAATGCTCCCACTAGCTGTGTTGGGAAATCTGGAAGGAGAGCAGAGACTTCGACAAGAGAGATACTCTCATGAAGAAACTAATCAATTGAGTCAAAGGAAATCTCGATAAAATGGGCAATGCCCCAAACTGAATTTCAATAGTGGACTTGCATCACTGGTGGCCTTTGGTGGTGAAGAGTGAAGCTTATAATCCAAACATTGAACCAGGATGGAAGTGTCCTCCGTAATTAAGGATAGCAAAAGCTAAACTTCAACAGCTCCTCCTAAGGAATCCAGGTCCTGGTGGTGGGTGGAATCTTACGGGATGATAGGAGCTTCATAGTTTTCAGTTTCCCCAGGTCCCACTGCCTCCATCCCTTTCTCAAGAGTGGCAATGAATTCCCTTGATAGAGTGGCATGGTGGAAAAGGATTCATGCAGCCGACTGGGATAAGCATTAGATGATGATGATGATGATGATGATGATGAATGGCAATGAACCCCTACCCTTTTCTCGTAGTAGGGACTTGATCCCAATCTGTTTATCTATTTCTTTTTTCCCTTTTTGTCAATAAACTGTGCACCATCTGTCAACAAAAAAAAAAAAAAGACATACATGCACAGACACATGGAAGGTTCCTCCATGTGATCTAAGACAGAGAACGTTGCTAATATAGTTATTAAACATCCTGATGATGCTGAGATAGAAACAGTTATAGATAATAAAAACAAAAGCAGATATATTCCAAAAGGAAGCATACATTTTAGAAGCCCTTCCAGCTTAGTTAACTCTTGAGCACTTTTGCATTACATTCAATTCAAGGATTGTTTAAGAACCAATTGTAAATAAAGAATCAAAATAGTGCGCAGGCATGTTAGGTGTACAGAGATAGTGGAAAACTTTTTTTTCAGCCAACAGTAGCAAAGAAATACAAGTGAATTAGCATCACCCGCTTAAAATGCAAGAAAACAAAGGTAGATATACTGACAACCAGAAACTCAAATTTGCTAGCCTATCTACTCAGTGCTTGCATAATTCAAAGATTATAGAGGCTAGAAAATCTTACACTCCAAGGAGGAAAGGCCAAACCTCGGGCCTGATGCTTGGGTCAACACCCTGCATTAAAAATAGGATGAATGAGAAGACAACTCCAAGAACAGTAAAATAATAATGAGGGGAATCACTGAGGCCCAAGAAACACAATTGATGACTGATCACCTGCAACCGGAAGTACTGTACGACCCTTCTCTATGCCTATGGACTTTTTTGTTTCCAAAATTTTCCCCTTTTTAAAAATGGGTCATAAGTTAACCCACAGCGGACTTTAGGTGATCAATCCTCAACATAATTTGGACAGTGAAATACAAAATTAAAAAATTCAAATAACTGCAACCAAACAGATTAAAAATAATAAGAAACTCACTCCACTGCGAACTTTCTTCAAAAACTTCACTCCATCTCGGAGCTTTCCATCTGGTGAAAGTAGATTTTCCCATTGTTGAGGTGAAAGGGCATGCTTTCCTCTCCTACGAGACCATGGCGATTTAAGACTGCCCCTGAAAGTTATGAAGAGCGATTCTCATAGAGACTACGAAACTGAAGAACAAATAAATGAATAACTGAATTGATTGATTATGAACAGCCAAGAGCTAGAAATGTCAATAAAAAACAATGACATTAGATGAAACCAAAAAAAAAAAAAAAAAAACCTGCACAATTCTGATACAGTCATTAGAAGCACCACTTGTCACTTAGGAAATGGACATCAAAACAACGATGTCAAATTCCCTAACACCCTTGCAGAAAACAAAAGTGCGAAAACGATCACAGGACAACCAAATAGACGAAAGGTAAAAAAAAAAAAAAAAAAGACATGACAGGTACAAACTAAGTTTGAACCTCTTGACCTCAATGTTATACATCATCACCTCCGCACAAATACAGCCAACTATGGGAAGATGATATTGACCATCCCTACATCCCTACAAAGCTTAAGACTCGGAGAAATACACCCAGAAACCAGGACTTAGTCCCAGTTGTGTATAAATTTCTGAAAAGCTTAGACTAAAGAGAAATACAGCCAACAACTGCAAAATCAGAGACAAACAGACAGACAGTGAGAGACCCAGCAACAGGAACTCGATCTCGGTCATACATGAATTGGAAAGAAGCCTGTATTCGAGAAAATGCACTGACATTTGTCAAAGATCAGCAAAGGTATGCAGTAGAATGTTCAATAAGGCAGAATTCGAACAGGTTTTATAATGAAAAATCTCCTACACATGCGAAATATAGGGAGAACAAAAGCAACTCAGATCAGCTTCTGAAAGACCAGCAATTCATACAGAGAGCCCCCCATAACAGCATGTTCCAAACTTCAAACCTCAAACATACAAAACCAGCAGTCACCCGAAAAACCCAGATAGCCAGGATTCATTCTAGACAAAATTCAAGTCCCCATGTGATTCCAAATCCTGTAAAATGACACAGATCCCTAATTGCAGAAACCCAATCGTCCTCCCAGTTGATTCATATTGAGATATAGTTTTCATAATGTTTTTCAAAATTCAGCTAAAGAACCCTAACACCATTCTTTAAAAAACATTACAAAATAGTATTAAATGACCCAACTATCAAACATTTGATCTACAGAATGAAGACGGCGTGTTCAACACCGAATCTGAAGGGTGAAAAACGAAATTATCAGAAGAAGATAAGAAGAAGTAGATCAAAGGGGAGGGATTGAAAAAGAGACTCACCGATCGGGAACGAGTAAGGAAGATGACGACGATGACTGTGGTGGTGCGACGGCAACATAAAGAACCGACCTTAAATGAATCCATGATGACGAGGATGACGAAGTGTGGGTGCGGCGGAGGGATTTCATTTCATTGAGATCGAGTAACAGGAATTTGGATTGGAAGAGGATTGTATAGTTTTTTTGTTTCTGAGAAGGAGGTGGTGATGCTGTTATTGTTACCTACGGGAGTAGATGATTGTGGCGGCCAAGGCCAGGCCTGCCATGGCCGTCACCGCGATCGCTACCTTGCTGGCATCACCCGTCGTCACCGCCCAGAATCCGCTGCCCCCGCTGAAGAAGCTGTTGCTGCTGCCGCCTTTGCCTTCGACGGTGATTCCTCCACCATTACCGGGATTCGAGAAGAACATCGATAGAAGAAATCTACAGACAAATGAAGCCAGCAACCGCACTTCCACCATCACCCAAATTCCTGCTTTTACTCTCTCTCTCTCTCTCTCTCTCTCTCTCTCTCTCCTTCCTTTTTTTGCCCTTTCCCTTTCCTTCTTTCTCTTTTTTCTTCTCTCTCTAATCTCTATCCTCTCTAATCAAACCTCATTTAATACACTCTCTCTCTCTCTCTCTCCCTCTGTATATGGATACAGGAACGAAGACTTCAGAAACGTGACCAATTTGATACTCTGCCTGCGTATGATGCTTGATACGCAGGCACTTAGAAATGGTAAACATGTAATATATCAACACCAATAAACCGACCACATTGTGGAACCCAGTTTCACTAACGTTCCAAAAAAATATTGGTTGAATTGTTTGCTGAGACCGTTGAATATTTTTCGCTCCTAACCGTCCAATAAATGTCGACAAATCTGACAGTAACATGATCAAATAAGTTTAATTGTTGGTTTTGATAGGATGGCCTTCTCATCAGGATGGCCGGATTCGTTTAAGAAAAATGGACGGTTAGATAAACGTGAGAGACGGTTCCATGGGGCCTGATTTTTGGGTCTACGGTACCGTTACACCGACACGATACTGTAAGCCCGGAAGAACCGGAGTATGGTACAGTCATCAATCTACAGGACGTGTGGCAGCATGGAGATGTGTAAATCCGGTCCATCCATCTGCTTGGACTGGAATGGATGGGTTATATTTCAAAATATGAAACCTATTAGAGAATCCTATCCATTACTTTTTTTCTTCCATTTACCCCCGCTGCATATCTGACCGTTAACTATTTTTTTTGTAAGGATTGTCTAATAGATGATTCTTGAGTCATGAGTCATCCATGGCAGGGCCCAGTACATGGGTGTACCCTATTGGTACATCATCTGGACACGTGTATAGTGGAGAGATGGATCCAAATGTACTGGGTTTTCCAGCTCATCAACTTCTTTTAACTAACTTGCTTATACCTGATTAATGGCCGTAATATCTCGTTAGTCTACTTTGTTGGGGCGTGAGCCTAAAAGTAGACCCGTGAATCTCACGCGAGCAAATGCTGCATTCGTCGCTCCGCTTTTCACTCATAGTGGACGTCCTTCGTCTACAGGGCGTGGAATTTTAAGCGTCATTCTATGAGGCGCATGGGAGGTGCGTCCAAGATGATCTGGTGGTAATTGGCCCACCTTGGATGAGGGTTTTCTTGAAATCTCCAATGGAAGATCATGCTCCAACCACGCCATTGCCTGGTTACATGTAACCCGGGTTTTGGTTATGTTTTTAGTTATGGGAATTTTCAGTGACCCTAGTTCTTGCTCAATTCCGATGCATGGACACGTGTTACGGATGGCCCCAATTCGATCAAACTCGATTAAACGTGTAGAATTGGATTTAGCATATGGCTTGCTAGAGTTATATTCAACTCGAAACTATTGGGCACTGGTGACCCAATGTGCTGAACTAGCTAAAATATGACCAGATCTATGAAGATTAGTCTCACTATTCAGCCATCGATTATCATAGCGATCAATTGATTTTAGAAGTGGAGGATTAATACTTATGAATGAGATGTTTTTGTCTTGAAATCAAATACTTTTCTTTCTACAGTCATAGCAAGTTAAGTTCCTCAATTATGTAATAAGATTAGATAGAATTAAAAATAAAATTAGATCGTCAATTTTATTAATTAAAATATTAAAGTAATACAATTAGCGAATGAAAATAAATTAAGCACAAAAGAAAACCAACGACAACTTGTGTTGGCAAAACGGCTATGAAAATTATCAGACGATCGTGAGATTGTCAAAGCATAAAGTTAGCAGGTTGTGACTGGAGATGTATTAAGTAAGGAGTCGAGAACTTGGGGATCTAACAACTTAGTCGTGGATATTTAATCTACTCTTATGTCCATACTATAGTAATGAGAAAAATTTTGCTACACCCATGAGTTAGCTATGCAAGCTACACCGGGTGTGGAAATGACCCCACCTTGATGTATATGTTGTATCCACTCCTTCCATCCATTTTTCCATATCATTTTAGGGCATGACACCAAAAAAGAGGCAGATCTAAAGAACAAGTGGACCCAGAAAAAAAATAGTGGGGATTGAACGTCAACCATTAAAAACTTATTGGAGTCCACTTGAGCTTTGGATCTGCCTCATTTTTTGTTTCATAGCCTAAATTGATCTGGAAAAATGGATGGACAGCGTGGATACAACACACACATCAAGGTGGGGTCATTGCCCGGTGTAGCTAGCGTAGCTAACTTGTGGGTGTAGCAAAACTTTTCTCTTATAATGATGCACTGGACAATAATGAAACTAAAGTTAAACTAATGGCGATGAACTTACTGCAACATGGCTGGATGGAAGTGGAATGACTAAGCTAAAAAGTTAAATTAATAAACGTCCATGGAGAACAAATGATAAGTAGTGTAGAACTGTAAAGGATTGATTATTTGTTGGTGGTGATGGCCCTTCGCTCTTCTTCGAGCGTTGCTTTTATAGATTTGAAGAGGCAATGAGATAAGTCTCCATGTCCTATGTATAAATCTTCTAATTATGCAGCAACCGGATCTTGTTACGATTTGAAATCCTTATTGTATAGTGCCATCGTATGTGATCTATTTTTATTTTCAAATGGCTTTCCATTATTTGTAGTCTTCGGAAGAGTTTCAGATGTCCCTTGAGAAATTTTTCTTTTTAGTGGATCCAGGACAGCTATGTTGTGTGCATGTTGGACTATAAAGAATCTAATATTGTTAGGTCATTTAAAAACTTCTTTAACACGGTAGGGATCACATGTGTCTCGCGTATGTTGGTCAAATGCCCTGCGAGAGATTACTACCTTTTAGACATAGATGTGCGTATAGTTCTGAGCATTGCTCATTTTGGTAGGCTACGTGTCATCGAGAGGTATGTCTTGTATTAGGATCTGTGGAGCCTGATCATTAGAGGTGTGCTTCTTAACACCCCCTTGCTTGGGGTCCAGGGGCGTAACCCTCGACATGGAGGGAAATTTCATAATAATACATGAAATTTATAAAAACCCTAATTCATTTGAGGTAATATATATTCTGTCTTGAGAGAGAGAGAGAGAGAGTCATCATTGTATTGAGAGTTGCTTCTTTGTTTTTTTCCTTTGAGCATAGTGGATTGGCATGAATCCGTAGATATATCAAAAGGGAACCACATAAATCTTTGTGTTATGGTTTGCATTTTTTCTTGCTTTCTTTTTATTCTGATATTACTTTATATGTGGTCGTTAATAAATCTTTCTCCCAACATGTTGGTGGTATCTCTTGGCATGAATCTTTTGTATCAATATGCCGACACATGGAAACTTCTCCTTGGTTGACATGAATTTTGTCGGGCTAGGTGTAAATAACCCTAACCCGACTCATTGAAAAAGAGCTCATTTTTACTTTTCACGGTGGGCCTTATCTCTAACATGCTTGCATGACATTTTTTATTGAGTCAAGGTACACACGGAGATATTTATAACCATTGGTTACTGGCAATCCACTTTTATATTCCAGTCACCCTTCTATTTGACCTTTTCTATATTAGAAGTATATATTTTTTGTACTTTTTCTCCTTGATCGTGTGTTTGTAAGCGAACATAAGATAACAAAGGGAGTTAAGGGTTTAAACTCATCCATTTAAGAACTTAGAATTTAAACCTAGAAGCAAACAATCAAAGTTCAATCAGATTTTAGTCTAGTCCAAGTAAAAAATAGAAAATCCAACTCATCCAAGTTTGAGTGAGACTTTTGTCTAATCCAAGTAAAAAATTAACAATACATTAATTTAATAGCTTGGGTTAAACTCTCCCTAAACCTGGATCTAACCCATTTAGGTTTAGGTTATATCACTTAGAATAACTCAAATTCCACCAAATTAAGAAAGGTCCAAGTTAAGTTGACTTTGAGAGGATCCAAATCCAATACATTTAGGGCCTGTTTGGGCAATGTTATTAGATGGGGTTTGGTGGTATGGAATTGCATTTGGCCCCGTACCAATTCCATCATGTGTTTGATGACAACAGAAAGTTTGGATCAATCTTAGTGTTGGGGCTCAAAATCTCACCCATGACAGAATAATGACTGATGGCTCAAAAGCAATGGTTCAGATCGGTTCAAGATCCAAGAAAACAACTAGAAAAGCAACAGAGAGCCAGTGCGACCCTAACCCTAGGCAGCCTACGCATATGCAACCAAAACTGATAGCTACCATTTCGGAGCCGATCTGGACATACACTCTGCAGTTAAATGATCCGAAAGGCCCGAAAACCCCTAACTCCCGAATATGGTAGCCACGCGATGCATATTTTCGCTTGCGCACCTCAATATGTGATATTCCCCTACCATCCGACTAAAGGATCTAAATTAAGTAAGAGCTACCGAAATTAACAGCATTTGACCATCCACCAATCGACACGTTCATTCAGCAACATGATTAGAGGCTAAAAGTGCTCGGGCATCAATGACTACGATTCCTGAAAAGGTAGCTGTCATTTGGAGCGCGCGCAAAAGAATGCCTGAAATCTTGAAAATTCTAAGTTTAGGAGCTGTTTTACCCTCTCGCAAAGTGCAGAATCCAGATTTTTTCTAAGTCTGGAGGGTGCACAAGAGGACATGCGCCCGGGGTCTCCAACATAAGCCTAACGTATGGCACGTGCCCATGTCTCCCATTTGCTGCATACCGGAAGCTCGGATATAAATAACAAGCCCCAAATGACCTCACAACGAGAAAAGAAGAGGAGCACAATTTTCAGAGTGACGCCAGCACAATAAGGTAACATCCGCTCGCTGGAATCCCTTACTGTAATCCTTGCCGAACGATCAGAATCCCTCGCCGGAAAGGGATTTCTTTGCCAAAGTGGAAGTGTAGAGAGAGGGAGAGAATTCTGATTTTTTGCTAAGTCTGGGGCAGAAGCCCAATCCCAAGAGGGACATGCGCCCGGGGTCTCTAACATGCGCCCAGGGCATGCTCCCCTCTCCTCCTCTCTTTCACTCCCTCTCACATGTGCCCAGATGTCCCTAGGTCCCTTTGGAAGCCTGTTGTTCAGCTTTGAATTATGCATATTTATCCCCAATTCTATCATTTAATTACGTAAAATAATAACTTTATAGATTAACTTTAATGTATTTTTGTGATTATATGAGCAAATGAGAGATTTGAATAAAATGAGCTAAATAGGGAACTGATGGATAGCAAGCAATGAACCACCACATGAACAGTCTGGATTTGAGGCATGACTAGCTGTCAAAACAAAAAGAAAAGAAATAAAAAAAATAAAAAAACAAAGGTGATGCATGTTTTTAGAGTTTGAAATAAGAAAGAGAAGAAAATTAGAAACAAGGTTGGTGTTTTGTTTCGAAATTCAAAGAAAATAGGAAACAGGCTTGTTTCCATTTTGGGTTTCAACCAGAATAGGAAACATATAGCATAATCCCATTTTTCACCTTTTGGCCCAATTCGTGGGGCCCATCTTGATGATTTTTGCAAATCCAGTCCATCCATGTCGAAGATCAGCTCGACATCGAAAAAACTCAAGTGGTTTCCTGTCGATTAGAGCTATGAATTGACCGTGGCGACCAAAATAATACAAACTTTTTTTATTTCCGACGACTCAAATCTAGGATAATCCAAGTGGCCCTCTAATGATGATATGAAGAATTTAAGCCGACCATCATTTAGAGAACATCAAAATTTGCAAAATCACAAATTTTTATGTCAAACAGATGTGTGGTTTGATCGTACCAGTTGAAGAAAGATAAACTATCCAGAAAGATTTCAACTACGTAGATTTTATAAAAATTCTTAAATGTTTTTATTTTCACACCCAATTCTAGAATCGTTTTGGACAATCTAAGCCGTCTATCATGTAGATGAGGAAGTTTTCTACCAATGTTCAAAATTTGATACCAATCCAACCTCTGTACACTCCGTACCATTGAAAACAAGATGACTGGCTCTGCAAGTGTCTGAATTACACGATTTTGAGAGGCGATCAATGATTTGACTCATAGGCCCACTAAGAAGATAATTTTGGAAATCTAAACCATTCAAGAAGAAGTACATATGCCAAGAAAGCTACAGCTCAAATTTCAAGGCAATCCGACCGTTGGTTTCCCTTATCAAGTGAAACAAAATTGCATATGTTGCTGATTTCTTGTCTGCATTACAAAAATGGAGCTCTCCTCTCTCTTCTAGGTGTCAATGACGTGGGAAGCAAGGAGATCAAGACCAATAAGGCTTCTTTCCTCGTTTAGTTCTAATTTTTCATGTTTTTCTTGGGCTAATTCTTAGCCAGAACTGAGAGGTGATACTTCTAGTTTATTAATGATGTTCTATTTCTTTTGATTTCAAAGTTTGATTTAATTGATAAACATGGTTTGATTCTAATTTGAATGGAGTTCTAGTTCTTCTTTGATCTATTGATGACTCTAAACTCATTGGATGCTTAGATGTTCTAAATCTAATTACTTACTTGTTTTGCATTGTTTAGACCTATAAAATTCATTGATCTACCATAGACTACAAGCATGGTAAATGCTTTGAATTCTTTGTGCTCTATAACATGATTCTTAATGTGAGAACTGTTTCAATATTGAAGTTCTAATCTTTTATGAAATTCTAAGATAGATGAAATTATTTGTTAATTATAATTTGATTAAATTAAGTTCAAATTATGGTTCTACCTTTAATCTAGTGACAAGATTTAAGGAAAACCGTGATTATGATTTTACATAATTTGAAAGAAGATTGGCCTGTACAATTGAGTGTGCCCAATGCCTGAGCCATAAGTAGAAACTATGTTGATGAATGTTCTATTTATCTTAGATTAATTATGATTTAACCGCTCCATGCTGGATAAGATAGAACTCTAATTCCAATTAAGTAGCTAATTGAATTATATGAATTAGACATTGTTACTAACTAGAAGTGGATCATTGATGCTTTAGTATTTATTTTTCATTAGTTCTCCTTTAAATCTGAATTTAATATCCTTAATCCAATCTTAATTTAGTTTAATTAGTTAGTTGTAGATCCTAGATAGCCTTAAAGTGTTTAAACCTAAATTCTTTCCTCGTGGATCGACATCAGTCTCACTAAGATTATTACTACATTGCGACCTTGCACTTCAGGTTGTGAACATTTATGATGTGGCTTACCGCCTGTGAGTCCCACCTCTCCATCTTCGAGTGTCTTTTAGACACACATCGACGTGCCCGATCAATCCCCCAGACTAGATCGCCCAACGGACAGGATTAAATGCATCAAACCAATGATTTTATCCAAATGACCAACACTTAGCCATTTTTACAATCCTCGAAATCGCTCAACAAGCACATAAATCGACCGACGCTAAATAGAATTAATCATAATTTGACCAATGTCAGATTGGATTTAACATCTTCATGGCCCAAAGTAACATAATTGCACACCCGCTGGATATTAATCATCATCCTTAATCACGAAATGCCATAATTAAGTGATAATGGGGCCCAATACTTAGTCATTTTCAGCCCTGAGAAGTGCCCTGAAGGCATAGAAATCAACTGACGCGAATCAAAATTAGGTGCAATCTCATTGACGCCAGATTGGATTTCATACCCCTTTAACTAAAGCAACTAAATCAAGCATTTTCGAGGTTTTAACCCTTGTCGTTTATTGTTTATTAGCATACCTAGGTGTATATCAGCTCAGTACTTAACCATTTTCAAGCCCCGAAATGCATAGCACAATTCATCATACTTAGGCCCCCAAATAAGCATAACTCAACATCAAACCATCTAATTGATTCAATCTCTCATTGCAAAGAAGTGTTCACTAATGATAATGCAATTAAACTAATCATACACCTAAGACAAATTAACTTTATTAGATGCATAGTTCGCTTGATATTGCAACCATCTTATACAATGCGATCTTTTCTTTAGCATACAAGCATCCAAGTGCAATTTGATATTCCATTCACAGCTATCATGCATCAAGCATCGGAAAACCCTCCACTCTTAATGCAATACTTCATATATTTATGTATGTACAGACAGATCCTTAATATTGTCCAGATCGAGCGCCGATTATCAAGCAAGTGTGCAAGGACAGGGATGTCTCCGAAGACGAGTTGTCGAACTCTAGTATTATGCGATATTTACTTTATATCTCTTACATCCATTGTACAAATTTTCTTTGGCTCGGATTGAGGCCTGAGACTAAACAAAAGGGACTATGGTTACCAAAGAAAATTGTAATCGAAGAGTTTCAACAGCACTCAAAATATTTGTTATGAACTGCTATCTCAAAATTAGTCGATGTACTGTCCATCTAAAGCGGGATCCGTTGGTTAAGTTGCTCAGGCAATAATAGTTGAATTGCGTGTATTTTAGTTGTCATCTACTCGCAAAATAGGCGTTGGCCCAGTGCTATACGACTCAACTAAGGTCGAATTGCGTGTATTCCAGTGGTTATCTACTTGCAGAAAAGGCGTTGACTCAGTGTTATACAACTCGACTAAAGTCGAATTGCGTGTATTCCAGTAGTCATCTGTTCGCAGAATAGGTGTCGGCCCAGTTTTATATGACTTGACTAAAAACTCTAACTGTCTCTCAACCCAGACAACCCGAAAGAATATGGGATGTAAGCATTCGACCTGTTAAAAAGATGACTAAGTCCATAACAAAACTACATAAGTCTCTACGACCATGAACTCAAAGACCATAGTCTCTGGTGACTAAGTCACATGCTCGATCTATCCGAGCCCTTTTTCGAATACTCTATGTATTGTATAACTATCATTTATAGTGGAGTTTCGTAGCTTTGTGCCATGGTTTTCTCCTGCAAGGGTTTCCACGTAAAATATTCATGTTCTTTGTGATGTGCATAATTTATATTTATCTTTCTTTATTCACTTTATTTAATTTATCTATGACGCACATATATATTTACTTTTGTCTTTTAATCAAAGGTGATCATCCATTGATGTAATTAAGGGCTTGTGCTAGATCACGGCCTGAAATGTACAAGATCTCAAAATCTTTGAAATAAAATTCGTCCTACGATACCTTCTCTTGTGTACTTTGTGGATGCCTATGATTGTCTATGAATGTTTCTTATACTCAGAACCCCAAAACAACAATACACAGGAAAAATGCCTTCATCATATTTTTCTAGTTTTAACACCTAGTATCACATATTCCAATGTTAATAGTGGATTCGGTTGGATTTCTGTTGGATTCCAAAATCCACTATTGTTGTGGGCCTCACATTGATGTGTGTGTTTTATCAACGTTGTTCATCCATACGTGCCTTTTACATATGACATTCAAGTTGCATATGCGCACAAGTGACCAAAATCAATTGTGAAATGTGGTCCATTGATTCAATTGCACGATCTGTCAAACGCAGACTTCACATAATACAATGAATTTGCTCAGGGACGGATTTGATCCCAAACATGAGAATGAATGATGTTAATCCCATGTAATAAATGCGCAATAAATGTCGTTAATCCCGCCTAATACTGTTTCATCCCATGAGATGCCGCTGCCCAAGCAAGCCCTTAGTAATTAGTAATTAGGGTGGAACTTTTGGACCCAGGCCCAACCTATGGGTCTTTTGACCCAATACGATAGTTGTTAGGATGGGTCCAATGAGCCATTTGGTCCACCATGTTTCCTCAGTTTTCAGCACTCGAGTAACGCTTTTGGCCACGTAGGATTTGTGTGGGCATGTTGGAACCTACTGTGCGGCTTGATTGCAACCGATTCAACCTCGACCCCAAGCTCCAAGATAGGCAGATATGTTGAGCTTGATTGTATATGATAGAGGCCTGAGAAGGTTGGTCGCCTATTCAACCATTCGTAATGAGTTCAGAAGGATCAGGTGATTATCGAAGGGTAGGGTTCATCCTCCATAGATGGGTTGCACCTTGCCTTCCACCATAAAAGACTTTTAGATACAAACCGATAACACTAACAATCGATCGAAGAGATTGGCTATCGAACAAAAGTACTTGTAAAAATAGAATTGATTGTATTGAGATAAGTTAATCCAGCGAGCGGGGACTTAAGAATTATGATTACAACTAAATTCATCCAACGGGCTTGGATTGAGATTACAACTACTCCCAGATTGCTAATTATGCTAAGATATGCTAAGGAAAGATAAATTGGATTTGATTTTTTTTTTTTTTTTTTTTTTGTGTTGGATCCCTACTTTATTGATTTCTTCTGATTTTATAGATCTCCTAGATGCAAAATAGAATTATCTAGATCTTTTATTTATTTGTCTATTATGACTATCTATATTCCTTTAGGCATTTCTTCTTCTTGTGACGTTTTGCAATCACCTAGCCCTAGCTTGACCGCTTGCCTTCTAGATGACATGTTCCAATCAACCGGCGCCAGATGTCCTCTCGAAAAATCCACTCCACATTAAACAAAGCACACGCGTGCTATACCATTACCGTGTAATGCCACATGTCATTTCCTGATTCGTCTTATGAGCACGGTCAGATATAGGGTATAACACACACAACCCATTTATGCCTTAGAGCTTGGATGGTCCAATATAGGAGAGTTCTTGGCCATCTGATCTAATTTGAGTGATTTTATATCAATAACATGCCTCGTTTGTAGTAATGTGTGGACTAAATCTTTGATATGATTAAAAACTGTGTGATTCTTCCTAACTGCAAGTCGCATAATTTCGAACGCTCAAAATGTAGCATGGCTTTAAAATCAAACTGATGAATTGTCTTAAATGTCCCACTTTGATTGTTGAAATTGGATTCGTACCCACTCTCTCTTAACAATTGATGACATACAACGGTTGTATGTGAACCTCCAATCCAACCATTTCTTTCCCCCACATTGTGTCACATATGTAGTATATTTGGCATGTTAAAAGGTGGGCCATGGCCATGATCAACACTTAGTTGGAAAATCATACGAATCTGCTCATCCAGCGGGACAACATCAAAATCATTGAACGACCGATGATATGCCTGAAGTGTACAAAGTGGCCCACCAAATAAATTAATCGGCATAATTATCATTTCAAGCTGTCGTCATACTACGCCTAGACTAGAAATCGACACTTGTGACATGTTGGCAGAGAAGAAATGTTTGTATTTAGAAGTATAGATATAACAGTTGCAGAATATCATTTATCCTCTTATTTGTCATCCTTTGATGGCCACCCATGGGGAGGCTAGGATCAATTGATCCATGCAATCTTTAGTTATGCTCCAATCAGAGTGGTTCCACCATTAGGATAATCTTGATCATAAGTTCTATTACATATCAGAACTGATCACAACTACTATGGGGCCCACCTGCATACTCAATCTAAATATCCAATGGTTAGATCATCCAAACCATTAATCATGTGGGGCCCACCTGATAAAAGTCTTATAGGTAACTTTATGATTTGGTGGTCACTGTTTCTTATGCATCGTCAAAGTGGTATTTAAGCCATGTCCATCTTTGAGTAGGACCCACATTTTGGGGCGCTAGGCACACTCTAGATATTTATTCTCTATACTTTAGTTTTGGACAAAGGAGAAAGAAAATATATACACATGTAACCTGTGATCCCCTTTCTTCCTTGGCTAAGGGCGTGCGTTTTGGATCAAGGAAAACTAAAATATGGATAAAAAAATCCAAACAGTTCATTCGATAGGTCTGACCATTGGCATGGCTTGGTCTGAAAATCAGACCGATGCATTATTGTCTTTTTCAACTACTGTCCACTGTTTAATAACCAATAGTGAGGGATACTTGCAATTGTCAGTAAAACCCAAGAAAGGTAAATATAAATCCCAGGATGGGAGAAAAAAAATATATCTATAAACACCCCAACTCATAGCTCAAGTGGTAGATTGAGTGGTTTCAATACCGAGGTCTTGGCATCGATTTCCAAGTGGGGTGTTAACATTGCGAGGTGGGTGTACTAGAAGTGGGGTGTGTGTACTAATTGTTGGGGTTTTGTTTTCAATCTTAGACACAAGGAGGTGTTGGCACCCGAGGTCCCCCGAACATGGCTTTTGGAATCTGGAATTGTTGGATCTGTTTTGGGGGGTTGTAGAGGGGCCCAACGACTATTGATTGGGAGCCCAATGACAACGTATGACGCCCTGATGGATGCGGTTGAGCACCCAAAATAGCTTGGATTTATGCTGGAACTCTCTAAGTAGATTTTTTATTTGTCGGGCGCCTAATGGTGCACTAACTGTAAGGTCGGTTATGCAAGTTTTGCAGGGGATTTGTTTCTAATTTCGATTTTTCTTCTATATAAGGGGTGTAATGTAAGACTCCATTGGGTGGGCCACACATGATCATCAGTTTAGATCATGACCGTTGGATTATTCAGATTGAGCGATTCAGTGGGCCCCACTACAGTTGTGATCATTGCAAATAGGTTTGGGGCGGGACGCTTGAACCGTGGCCCCTATGCGCGGTTATTAAGCCAGATATGGAAACCTACGGTGTGGAGACCTTAGAGGAGAGAAGCGTGATGGGTAAGCTTCTCTGGCCCTCTTCCTATAAATATATGTCTTGGTCCCCTCACCAACACATAGAGAAAACCCTAGTCCCCATTGAGAGGTTCTCCTAAAGGTGTAAGGTGCAGAAGACCAAGAGTTCCTCTAGGCAACACGGCGGCATCGGGAATGTCTTCCCAATCAGGTATGGCTTTAAGATTACAGTAAGGAATCTCTATTATTGATGCATAGACGATCCTATCATTCCGCATTAAGATTAAGTATTACAGTTGGTATCAGAGCTTACTATGCATTGATCTTGGAGATTCCAAGATGATAGACATACTGATATTCCAGATCCGTTTTTGGGACTGTTGCTGCCAAACCGATGGCTATCGCGGCCATTGAACCAGATTTGACTATCACGGCCATAGCCATAGCGATCTGGACGGCCATAGCCATAGCGATCTGGACGGCCATAGCGATGATTAGATCCATCGCCAACGATCCCAATCAGATCCCAATCGGCCGCAGACGATTAAGATTTAAAAAAAAAAAAGGGAAACTATGGTCGCTGCCCTGTTTCCAGTCGCGGCGGCCGTTGTCGTCAGTCCTCACGAAGCAAAGCTGTTGCCCGCCCTATTTCTAGTCGTGGCAGCTGTTGTTCGTGATCGACGACCGTCGATCATCCAGGCCCGATTCCGTCAATCATGGCCCAACTCAGACGATCGTAGCCATAGATCCCGGCGTTGATTCATTGGCAATCGGCAGCATCAGGGCGGCACCGGCTATGCTATGTGAGCCTGACGCCATGGTCGACCGCTGTCGTTCTCTCTATGAACGCCGGTAGCTTGATCGTGGCAGAAACCCACCATCAGATGTCTCGCTGATTACCTGAAATTGCATCTGTGGAGTCGGAATCAGCCATTAAAGGTGGAACCCTCCTCTGTCATCAGCGAGCGGCGGCAAGGGTCGTCACCGATCGTAGGCGCCCACCATCTCCAGGCCTTGAAATGGCAGTTCTCCTCAGTGGATCATGGTGCGGCGTCGGTGGCGGAGGCTGCGGTTAATGGTTTTCTTGGCCGGAGAAGCCATGAAAACCGTCAGCGGCAGCGGCAAAACCCACGTCTTCCATGGATTTCGGCGGCTGCTGCTGTTGCTATTTTGGGCTGTACAGGAGCGGCTGCTGCTGTTGCTATTTTGGGCTGTACAGGAGCGGCTGCTGCTGTTGCTATTTTGGGTTTGGGAGAGAGCGGCTGCTGCTGTTGCTATTTTGGGCTGTACAGCCGTATAGCTATTTTGGGGTGTTGAGTGGGCTGCGAATGGGCTGTAGCAGTTTTGGTCTACGGGCTGAGCTTTCGCCCAATCCAATAGGCCAGGCCCACCAGGCCCAGTCCAGCCGGATAGGCCAAATTAGCCCAGCCTAAGCCTAATTTCAGTGGCCTCTTTAAAACCTTGTTTTTTTGGGCCCAACCTTGGGCCTATTGCAGATCTTCTCTCTTGGACTTTGAGGGGCCCACTTTGAGTACTTGGGCTTATTGTTGTTGAACCATTAATTGAGAATACATGGGCCAAATATATAAATTAATTTTTTGGTGGGTCTTATTGATAAATGGCCCAAGTACTTCAGTGGATATGGTTATTTAATATTAAGTTCAAATTTGGCCTAAAATAGGGCCATTACCCATATGTTTAAGGCTGATATTGAGCAGTTGACCATTAAGAACTCAAATGAACCATCACTTTAGAACATGTTTAAGCATACGAGCGGTCAACATCAGCTGTATTTTAGGCCGAATCAGAATTTTTGCAGTATGGTTTGTTGTGGGCAGAACCATTAAGCAATCCTTGAGTCTAGGAGTGGGATTGGAGCTGGTTGTGTTAGCCACCAAAGTGACCTCAATTGGCAAAGATTTCTACTTCTAGACTTCTGTATATGAAATTCAGTGACACTCCATTGTAGGATTGCATTCAGTTGCGTTCATATTCAGGTGAGCGGTGGTCAGAACAAAGAAGTATCATCGTTTGGCTGGATGTGAGCGGAATGAAGTGATTGGTGATGGTGATATAGATTTGAGAGACTCATTTCATCCAAAGATGATGGGCGTCTTAGATTTATTTCACTAGCATTGATCAGCTTCATGATTCAGTAGAGCCTCCTGTATGTTACAATTTCGCCCAAAGGAGGAATCGTGATGATACGCTGGGCTCTTGCCAGATTTTGATGACTATGGCCCATCGTCATTCTGGGTCATTTGATTGAAGGCCCAAATCAATCGAATGAACATACATGCATGATATTTGTGGTTTATGTTCATGCATTGTTATATGGGACTTGTTTATTAATGTGAGTTTTATGCTTTGAATGTCCAGCTATGACTGTTTCCAATATTCCAACCCAATTCAATTCCATACCTTTGCTTACTGGGTCCAACTATTCCAAATGGAAGTCGTCCGTTGAAATAGTCCTAGGTTGCATGGACTTGGACTTGGCCCTGGAGGAAGTAGAGCCTCCTACTCCAACTGATTCTAGTACGGATTCAGCAAAGGCTCACTACAAGGCCTGGACCAAGTCAAATAAGATGTGTCTCAAGATCATAAAGAACTCGATTTCTGAGACCATGCAGGGTGTCATGCCCGACACTGAGAAAGCTAAAGATTTCCTGACTGAAATAGGAAAACGATTTCAGAAATCAGATAAAGCTGAGCTGAGTTCACTTTTACATAAATTGACTCAAGCCACCTATAACGGTCAAGGAAATATCAGGGAGTACATTGGTGGATTATCTGATGTTGTGGCTAAAATCCGCGCATTAGACCTTAAGATTGAGGATGAACTCCTGATTTTCTTGGTTCTGAACTCCCTCCCTCCACAATTCAGTCAATTCCAAATCAGCTACAATACTCAAAAGGAAAAGTGGACATTGAACGAACTGATATCTCAGTGCGTTCAGGAGGAAGAGAGACTCAGAAGGTCGAGCAAGACACAAAGTGCACACCTAGTGACATCTGGTCAAGGACGAAAAGGAAATAAGAAAAGAAAGCACACTTCAGGAAAAGGTTCTACGGGTCCTGCGGGTGGCAACCAGCCTAAGTCTGGAAAGACATTTAAGAAGAAAAAGAAAGGTCCTAATGATGGCTGCTTCTTTTGCAAGAAGCCTGGTCATCAGAAGAAGGATTGTGAAGATTTTAAAGCATGGCTCGTTTCTAAGGGTAAAGACCATATTTTAGTTTGTTTTGAATCAAATTTAGCTGATATGTCCACAGACTCCTGGTGGATAGATTCTGGTGCAACTATTCACATTTGTAATTCCATGCAGGATATGCTCCAAAGTCGGACGCCAACTGATGCAGAGAGATCAGTCTATATGGGGAACGGCATTAGAGCAAATGTGGAAGCTATTGGAGTCTGTAGGCTTAGGTTATCGTCAGGACACTTTCTTGATTTAGTAGATACTGTTTGTGTGCCTTCTATAAGGCGCAATTTGGTTTCCATTTCTCGTTTGGACAAATTTGGTTATGAGTTTAAATTTGCAAATGGAAAATTAAGCATTTACTATGATTCAGTTGTGATTGGTTCTGGCACTTTAGTTAATAACCTTTATCAGCTAGATTTGGATATTTCACATGTATACAGCGTTAACTCATTACATGGAAACACTAAAGGCATCAAACGAAGTTTAGATTGTGAGAATTCCTCCATGCTATGGCACAGGCGATTAGGCCATATCTCTCGTGAGAGATTGGAAAGGCTTGTACGTGAAGGAATTCTTCACTCCCTAGACTTCTCAGACTTTGGGGTTTGTATTGATTGCATTAAAGGTAAACAGACTAGAATAAGGAAAAAAGGTGCCACTAGGAGCGTAGGACTCTTAGAAGTGATTCATACAGACATCTGCGGACCATTCCCTACAGCATCTTGGAATGGGCAGAAGTATTTTATCACTTTTATAGATGACTACTCTCGTTATGGGTACTTGTACCTTATTAACGAAAAATCAGACGCCCTGGATACATTTAAGATCTATAAAGCTGAAGTCGAGAATCAACTTGACAGGAAGATCAAAGTCGTTAGATCCGACCGTGGTGGTGAGTACTACGGAAGGTATGACGAATCTAGGCGTAATCCAGGTCCATTCGCTAGATACCTACAAGATTGTGACATCGTCGCCCAGTACACCATGCCTGGTACTCCAGAGCAGAATGGTGTAGCGGAAAGGCGTAATCACACCCTAAAGGACATGGTGCGATCTATGATTAGTAATTCTACGTTGCCAGAATCTTTGTGGGGTGATGCGTTGAAAACGGCTGTGCATATCCTTAATAGGGTCCCAAGTAAGGCTGTAATGAAAACTCCATATGAATTGTGGACAGGCCGAAAGCCTAGTCTACGATATTTTCATGTATGGGGTTGTCCTGCAGAAGCCAAACCGTATAACCCGCATGAAAGAAAACTTGACCCTAGAACTGTTAGTTGCTTCTTTATTGGATACCCAGAAAGATCTAAAGGATTCAGATTTTATTGTCCATCATATTCCATGAGAGTCATTGAGACTGGGAATGCTAGGTTTATTGAGAACACTGAAGATAGTGGGAGCACAAATATAAGAGATATTGTATTTGAGGAAGAGCGGATTGTGATTCCCACCACAATCATTCAGAGTAGCATGGTTGTCCGTCCAGCAGTGGACCCTGAGATCCCTATGGACGACCATGTACAACCTCAAATACAACCCACTGATGAGGAAATGGAAAACCCAATTCAGAATAATGAGCCATTAAGACGATCACACAGAGAGAGAGAAGATCTGCAATACCAGACGATTACGTCGTCTATTTGCAGGAGCATGAGTTTGACATTGGGGTTGAAAAGGATCCTGTATCCCTTTCACAGGTCGAACAAAGTGTGGATTCTTCTCATTGGTTCGATGCCATGAAGGATGAATTGAAATCCATGAAGGACAACAAAGTTTGGGACCTTGTTGAATTGCCTGAAGGGATTAGGCCGATTGGTTGCAAATAGGTATTTAAAACCAAACGGGACTCTAAGGGCAATATCGAAAGGTATAAAGCCAGACTAGTTGCAAAGGGTTTCACTCAGCGTGAGGGCATTGACTTTAAGGAGACTTTCTCACCTGTATCTAAGAAAGACTCCTTTAGGATCATTATGGCTCTTGTGGCTCATATGGATTTAGAGCTACATCAAATGGACGTGAAAACTGCGTTTCTCAATGGAGATCTAATGGAGAACGTATATATGTTGCAGCCAGAAGGTTTTAAAGCCAAAGGCTCAGAACATCTGGTCTGCAAACTTAAGAAGTCCATTTATGGGTTGAAACAGGCATCACGACAGTGGTACCTAAAGTTTCATGAAGTTGTTTCCTCATATGGTTTCATTGAAAACACTGCGGATGAGTGCATATATGTGAAAATCAGTGGGAGTAAGTTTATCATTTTGGTCTTATATGTTGACGACATTTTATTGGCCAGTAGTGATATTGGATTGTTGCGTGAGACTAAGAAATTTCTATCTCAAAATTTTGAGATGAAAGATCTTGGTGATGCTTCCTTTGTCATCGGCATTCAGATTAGCCGAGACAGATCACGTGGATTACTTGGCTTGTCGCAGAGGGCCTATATTGATAGGGTTCTCGAAAGGTTTGGCATGCAAGGTTGTGCTCCTGGCCAAGCACCTATTGTAAAAGGTGACAAGTTTGGTCAATTTCAGTGTCCTAAGAATGACCTAGAGAAGGACAAGATGAAAGCTATTCCGTATGCGTCAGCAGTAGGGAGCATCATGTATGCTCAGGTCTGTACGCGTCCAGATATTGCTTTTGTGGTTGGAATGTTGGGCAGGTACCTTAGCAATCCAGGAATGAATCATTGGATAGCTGTAAAGAAAGTGTTGCGCTACCTGCAAAGGACAAAGGACTTCGAACTCACATACAGGAGATCCGACCATTTGGAGTTGGTAGGATATACAGATGCAGATTTTGCTGGTTGTCTCGACAGCAAGAAGTCCACCTCGGGCTATGTATTCATGATGGTTGGTGGAGCCGTATCATGGAAAAGCGTGAAACAGTCGATTACGGCATCATCTACCATGGAAGCAGAGTATGTAGCTTGTCATGAAGCCACGAATCAAGCGGTCTGGCTTCAGAGTTTTTTCTCTGGTTTACGGGTTGTGCAGATGATCCCGAAACCATTGAAAATCTATTATGACAGTTCAGCTGCAGTTAACTTCTCCAACAACAACAAGCATTCATCGAGGTCAAAGCACATTGACATCAAATATCTTGTTGTGAAGGAGAGAGTTCAGAATCGTCAAGTGTCTGTGGAACTCATCGGCACAAGGCAGATGATAGCGGATCCTCTCACTAAAGGCCTTCCTATCACGCTCTTTAAGGAGCATGTGACATCTATGGGAGTTATTGATCCCAAGGATGTATTTCAGTAGTGGGAGTTTTCATGTATGATCCGATTATGTCCAGACATTTTTTGAGATATCTTTTATGTATTGATGATTCTGTTTTTCAGTTTATATCTTGCTTCTTCTTCAGTGTGCACATTCAGTTTGAGTAAGCAAGACTTTGGTTTGTGTCTTGGAGACACGTTCAGTAGGACCACTTGAAGATAAACACGTATGATCACATAAGACGTGTAATCTTCATACCACACCCCATATCATTGATCCATGTCGTTAAGGCTATTGGTATTTGTGATTGTGATTCGTCACACTTCGAAAATATTAAATGTTGTGTTGACTACCATGATTCAATATCAGTGGTCTTGATGGACCGGATCTGACAAGCGTTGCTCATAATTATCCAACGGTATTGTTTTGAAATCAGTAGGGCGCCCATTAGGAACTTTTGAAACAAACATGTTTTATGAAATGTTTTTTCACAAAATAAAATAAATGTTTTGTTTTCTTTCTGAGATCAGTGTAGCCCAAGTGGGAGAATGTAAGACTCCATTGGGTGGGCCACACATGATCATCAGTTTAGATCATGACCGTTGGATTATTCAGATTGAGCGATTCAGTGGGCCCCACTACAGTTGTGATCATTGCAAATAGGTTTGGGGCGGGACGCTTGAACCGTGGCCCCTATGCGCGGTTATTAAGCCAGATATGGAAACCTACGGTGTGGAGACCTTAGAGGAGAGAAGCGTGATGGGTAAGCTTCTCTGGCCCTCTTCCTATAAATATATGTCTTGGTCCCCTCACCAACACATAGAGAAAACCCTAGTCCCCATTGAGAGGTTCTCCTAAAGGTGTAAGGTGCAGAAGACCAAGAGTTCCTCTAGGCAACACGGCGGCATCGGGAATGTCTTCCCAATCAGGTATGGCTTTAAGATTACAGTAAGGAATCTCTATTATTGATGCATAGACGATCCTATCATTCTGCATTAAGATTAAGTATTACATGTAATGCAAGAATTATGGTATTCTAGATGCAAAAGAGGATTGAGAGAGTTCTAAGGTGAGAGAATAAGCTTGAGAAAGAGTTAAGTTGGTCTTTCTGGGGAAAAGCTTGGGTTTTTTTCTGTTGGGCTTTGGGATCCGGGGTAAGTTTTCTTTTGTAATCTCCTGTAACTTTGATTTATAGTAAATTATTCGCTTTATGCCGTGCTTTTTTTGCCCATGAAGAGTTTTCCACGTTAAATTTGGATTACCTTTTCTTACATGTTAATTAGCTTGATCATTGTAGTCTATCTCGTTTGATTGTCTCTCGCTTCCGCTGCGAGGCCAGTTGGTTGCTTTTTCCCAACACTAAACCCTTTCCCCTTAAAAAGAGAGAGAGAGAGAGAGAGAGAAACAAATCTATAAATTTTGAAAAAGTAAGAAGATTCATGAATATTTTCTTATTTTAATATCCCATACTTTGAAATGGGAACCGGGGCCGCAGCAACGCTGGTGTTTCCCTCTTCCCATTGAATCCGGTTCCCTTGAAATGTGGTTAGTAACATAACCACGCACCTTTCTTTCTCCCTCATAATTCCAGTGGATTCCACTTTATTTTGTCAATGGACAGTCACTCATTTGCAATCGATGCGTCTCTTTCTTTTGCCATTGTCCGTCCGCCACTTTCCTCTCCTCGTTTGCACACCCGCGTCCACTGGTCCCAACAGCATGCGTGATGGTTCATCTCATCTCCTTCACGATCAGGTTCTGTTAATGGACGGTCATTATCTTCCCTTATGGGTAATTACATCATCATCTTTAACCCGTGTAGCAACTATTTTTTGTTGAAAATTCCTGTAGCACCTTACTGGGAGGAGTCGAAAATTTTTGCTACACCTATGCGTTAGCTGCACTAACTACGCTGGGTGTAGCAATTACCACACCATGATGTATGTGTTGTATCCAAGCTGTTCATCTGTTTGGCGAGATCATTTTAGGGCATGATTCCAAAAATGAGGCAGATCAGAAGCTCAAGTGGCCCCCACGAAGTTTTTAATGGTTGGCCTTCAATCCCTACAATTTTCTGTGTTGGGTCTACTTGAGCTTTGGATCTGCCTCATTTTTGGTGTCATGCCCTAAAATGATCTCGTCAAATGTATGAATGGCTTAGATACAACACGTATATCATGGTGGGTCATTGCTACACCCGGCGTAGCTAACGCGTGGGTGTAGCAAAAATTTTCTCAGTCATAGGTCATTGCAAAGGGGCGCGAATTACGTGTTACCCCGGGAACAGCTTAGTGGGTGTTACCCCTGCCATATGGCACACATGGATGATATTTTGTATATCCACTCCGTCCATCTTTTTCTACAGCGCATTTTAGGAAGAGTTTCCAAAAATTATGCAGATCAAAATTTCAAGTGGACCATCCACTAGAAACAGTGTGATTGAGTGCCATACCATTAAAAATTCCAAAGAGCCCATCGTAAGGTTTTGGTAATTTTTATTTGCAATCGAAGCTCTTGATAATGTCAATAAGGTCTTGATTAAGGGAAAATACAAATATCAGATTGATCAAAAACTTTTGTGGCCCACAAAATGTTTTTAATGGTTATCCATCACTATTTCTACTATTATGGTCCACTTGAGATTTGTATCTTCTTAGGGTTTTGGATCACATCTTAAAATCATGTGCAAAAACACGTAGACAGAATGGATATATAAAATATACATCAATATGGGCCCCACACGGTTAGGGTAACACCCACTAAGCTGTTCCCGTGGTAACACCTAATTTGCGCCCATTGCAAAGTACATTCTGGTTTTTAATGGGAGCGGCTTCGGTGGATCATTGACTGTGTGGAGGCCACCATGATGTATGTGTCATACATAGAGGTGGGCAATGATCCGGGCCGAGCTGAGTTAGCCCTAGTTTGGTTTGGTTTGTTTTTGTGTCACCTTAGTTTGTGGATTGGCTTGCTTTGGGTTTCGAGCCGACCCATGTAGCCCAAGTTTGGTTTGCTCCAGAAAAATTTGGTTCGAGCTGGGGTCGGATTGGTCGAAAATTTCGAACCGGGCCAGGACGAGTTCAAACAAATGGCAGCTCTGTTTCTGCTTGTTTATTTAAATGGAAGAGAAATTAAAAAGTTAGAAAAAAGTACAAACACATCTTATTATATGATGTTTAACATCCTCCAAAGGAGTAGGTTCAAAATAGACATGTAAGAGCATTTTCCAAACAAAAGTACACTAGCATAATTTTACAAGTGTAAGGAAACAATGTGCATTCATGTATATGTATTATGTATTATCAATGTCATCATGTATATGTATTATCCACGATGTCCATCTATTTTACATATCATTTTAGGACATGATCCCAAAATGGAATCATATCCAAAGCTCAAGTGGATCACACCACAAGAAGTCCATCTGTTTTACTTATCATTTTAAGACATGATCCCAAAATGGAATCATATCTAAAGCTCAAGTGGATCACACCACAGGAAACAATGTGCTTACAATCTATGAGCTGAATCAAGCCAAATCAAACCGAGCTGAATCAAATTGAGCTTCGAGCCGAGCCGATCCGGTACTGCCCTAGTTTGAGCTTGGTTTGTTTTTTCAAACGAGCTTGACACCGAGGCTTGGTTTGGTTTGAACTTCCATGCGAACCAATCCAAGCCGAACTTTTTCAAACCAATCCGAGCCGAGCTTTCAAGTTGGCTTGGTTTGTGCCCACCTCTAGTCATACATCCATGCCGTTCACACGTTTTGAAATCTCATTTTAGGGCTCAAATCCAAAAATGAAGCAGATCAAATCTTAGATGGACCACACCATAGGAAACAGTGGTGATTGAATACCCACCATTGTTTGCTCACCGTCCATACTATGGATAGGAGTCCACCAGATTGTTTACTCACCGTCCAAACTGTTGGTAAGGTCACAAAGACCTGAATGAAGAGACCACATAAATATTAGCTTGATCCAAAACTGTTGTGGCCCACAAGAAGTTTTTAATGGTCATTCAGCACATTTTCCTATGATACGTTACACTTGAGATTTCGATCTACTTCATTTTTTAGATTATGCCCTAAGATGAGATTTCAAAAAATGTGGACCCACTTGACATGGATGTAAGTCACATACATCATGGTGGTCCTCACAGTCAAGGATCCACCCCACTCGGGATCCATCAAAGTCGCGCCTGGACGGAAATTGCTTGTAACAATAAGCTTTGTGGGGCCCACCTCGATGCCTGTATTACATTCACTTTGTCCGTACATTTCAAGAGCTTATTTTGGACATCATACAAATATCAACTGTTGGAGAGTCTTCAAATAGTGTACAGTTTGGGTGCTTAGACTGGTTGGGCGACCAGTCTGCATGTCATGACTCAGATGCACAGAAGGCGCTAGACAGATTTCTCTCACCCTAGATCGGTTGGGCGACCGGTTTGCATGGGGCTCCGACCGGTCGATGGTGAGGCAGCATGACGGGTCTGTGGGTGAATTTTCTCTGGACTATTTTGTACCAGGTCCGACCGGTCAGCTGTGCATGCGTTTTCTTACTGGGTTGTGTGTAAGATATTTCTAATTCTGGATTGCTTGCTATATATATTGCATGAATCCGAGATTAGGAGGAATCCTAAGGTGTCCAAGGTTTCTTGGATATATTGCTTGCTATATATATTGCATGAATCTGAGATTATGAGAAATCTTAAGGTGTCCAAGGTTTCCTAATTGCATTAGGAAGATGGGAGAGTGTTTTGAGAGGGAGAGAATTTGGGTTTTCTTGGTTTTCCTTGCTTGTGGGCTATCAATCTATGTAATATTCTATTAATCATAGTGAATCACTTTGTGCCGTGGTTTTTTACCCGTTGATGAGTTTTTCCACGTAAAATTGGATTGTCTCTTGTGGTTGAATGCTTGTGTAGTTTGATTACATTGTGTTTCTCATTTGATCTCATCTTCTGTTATGGTGTTGTTTGGCTTTCGCTTCTGATGTCTTCCCAACTTCAACTTGGTCAAAACTTTCGTAACTCAAGCATAGGTTAAAATGGTAGGTGTTCAATCCACACCGTTTCTTACGGTGTGCCCACTTGAGTTTGGAGTATTTATAATTTTCTGAATACGTCGAAGCCACATACTAGAGTGGAGCTGTAGAAGGCCAGCAATGTGCAGACGCTTAATTCAGTCGGGAGGAAACTTTAATAAGTGGAGATAATCAATCAGGGACAGATAAAAGGAAAAAGGGGAAAAAACAAAAATCTCCTCATGGCTCTGATACCATAATAAACTTGAGATAATATTGAATGCCGCCCTTGAACATTTGTGGCCTTAAGATTCATTCTATAAATAATGTATAAACAATGAATTTCACATACAATTACGGCAGATTGTTGTTGGCATAGAATACAATTTGTTACAAGAATAAGATGGGCCTTATCTCAAGTGGTTACTTATCTAATCTAGCCGTTTGGGCAAGAGTCCAGCAGTGTTACGTTATCATCTAACACTCATATCGCGATGGGGCCATAGAACTTGGGTGTTACATGGCATTCCCCTTACACTAGGTTACATACAAGCCACGTTTCTTCTAAATCCTGACAGGTGGGCCGTGGTGTTACTAAGAGAATTGGTCTGTCAGCTCTCGTTGGATGGATTGTTTCCCCACAAATCTTGTTAATGAACAACCTCGACCGTTCCATTTCTGGTGTACAGAGAAACCGCCGAGGAGAAATACAGCAATGGTCCACATTCATCTGGGAAATGTCCCAATATCGACCACTAGACCCTTCCCCCCCTGTAGAGGAATCAAGATGCAATGATGCAAAGGCACTTGTGTCACTATCTAGGCTCTTTTATCAGACACTGAGAATCTGAATTAGGTCGAATATGTCCCAGGATAAAAAACTTTGATACTTAGGCAGTGTGGTGGATGATCCGTAGTCACCTAACTACTACTTAAAAATTGAATGCTTGGAATACAAGTTATTCAATCTAAACCGTTTAAATTATGGGTCCCAGTTCAAGTGTACTGTGAACAGAAAAGTAGGCTTATTTAATTATCTCACAATCAAATTGGTGAGCATTTATTGGACGGCTAAAAATGAAAATCATCCAATGGTCCTTTTCAACAAACAGGTGTCCACAATCAGAGATTATGATTGTTCAAACAATCTGAACAAGGGACTGCGACTTAATTAGTAGTAATGAGTTTCATAATTTAGTCCGTTTAACTTTAGATGAAATGTATACCATGTGTATAATTTCTAAAGGCCTGCGTATCAAGCATCGTACATTACCAGAGTGATAAATAACTCCCGTGTACAAAATACAATCTCATCAATGTCATCATAAAACAGAAAAAGAACGAACGATTCCCTGAGGACCAATGTCCTAGGCATTGCTCCTAGAAAACCAAGATGCTTTTTACAAGTGGTTGAGCGGACGTCATGATTTTTGGTGGCTATAGCCGGCTGAGCCACGCATCAAAGGTCAATATCTTGGCCTTTTTTTCTTTTTTTTTTTTTTTTTTTTCCTTTTTCTAATGAATATGAGCCATTTCTTTATCCTTTTCTTAACCGTCTATTTGTGGGCTACCAACGGAAGTGCTAGTATCTTTCAGTCAGGGAAATTTTTGAGCCATATCCCATCCATGACAGCCCATCGAATGAACGGTCTGGATCGCCCAACCGTGGGCTTAGAGGCTCTACTTATGGATGTTCCTTGGAACAATATTAGCATGCAATTTTTCACCGACGCATGGTGGGGAGCGGATTGCCTGTGACCCCGGGCACAGAGATATCTCTGTGCCCGTAGCTGTGTGGGGCCCATAGAGATGTCAGTGACAAATCCACTCCGTCCATCTGTTTTTTAAGACAAAATTAGGACAGGAAATAAAAAATCAGATGGATTAAAAACTCAGGTGGTCCACACCAACAAAACAGTTGGAACACTAACGTCCACCATTGAAACCTTCCTGGAGCTGACCATGATGTTTATATGCCATCCGGACCGTTCAAAGAGTTATTAACAATCAGATAAACTGTAATGAAAATATTAGCCTGATGCAAAAATTTTTTCACCGTTAAGTGTACAATACCCACCTTTCCCTGTGTTATGGCCCACATGAGTTTTGGATCTGCATTATTTTTATAATAATATCCTAACATGGTCTTACAAAACAGATTGACGGAGTGGATTTGTCACTGACATCTCTATGGGCCCCACACAGCTACGGGCACAGAGATATCTCTGTGCCCGGGGTCACAGGCAATCCGCTCCCCGCATGGTGACGGTCAATAAAGACAGGAGTTGCTTAACTACACATGAAGAGACTTGCGACATCCACGCGCGTGCAGAGGGGCCGTTTAAATGTAGGAACACGTGTCAATACAGTACATGTAAGTGCCATCCAAACTTTTCATCAGTTGGGCCACGCTGCTCAGATCTTCCAGCTAAAAGAAATAGGCCGGTCTTGTTGTTGCCAATTCAATCAAACAAGGACACACATGTACGATTGCTGTGTTTGGTTTTCATGTGTGGGAATGATGTGCCGTTGTGTTAGAGTCTACTCAACTCAAGGTTTGATTGAATGCTTAGTGTTCCCTGCATTGAGACGGACTGATTAAAATTCATTAACCTCTCAACCACCTGATGCACTCAGCTTTCATTCTATTTATGAAGCCCATTGAATGGATTATTTTTGTCTTGTGACAATAGATTTTAGTCTACGAACTTAATAGCTTGTTATTTCACTAATATTTTAGTTTAATATTTCTCAAATGAACAAAAATGAATAGATAAATAAAAAAGAGTAAACAATGCCGATTTTATTAATATTGGAATATATGGCCCATTGCAATCGACAAAATATCAAACAACCAAAGAAATAAATGAAAAGATAAATACCTGATTCATTTATTGGAACAAACAATCAAAGAAGGTGGTCAATAACAGGTGACTAAATGAGGTATGATAAGCTAAATTGAGACTCAGTTGATCATGATCCTGTAACTTAAGTTTGTGGATACTTAATTTACTCCTAAAGTACTGTAAGGGAAGTCGTTAGGCAATAACAATCTATGCTAGAATTAAGCTAGGCTATATTAAGAGAGATAAATTGAAAAATAAATAGATGTCTTTGGCATAGGGCCTCAAGCTCTTCTTCGTATGCTCCTTTTATAAGCTTCTGGAGGGCAATGGCGTTACGGTCTTTAGCATCGTAAAGGATTTGGACGATCGATTTTAAAAATCTCATTGATTCTTCCACGTTAGTGTAGCCTATTGCAGACATAGGGAGGACGTGGTAGGTCGATCACCGTCTCCCTAACTGATTGTTTCTCGAATCTACGAGAAGAAATAAAAGGATAAAAGGAGGAAATTAATTTCGAATAATTGCTTTTGATAGATTCAATCAATAGAAACGGAATTACAATGCATATAAATAAGAAATTAAACCCTAGTTAAAGTACCAGACTCCAACTCAAACTCAAACTCAAACTCCTAGAAAACGCAACTTACTATAAATAATAAACTTACTATTTATAAAAGTCGTTCAATCCTAGTAGAACTCTTGATTTTCGGCCAAAAATAGAAAGTCATCAAACGGGCCCAACTATATTGTTCTACTAAATATTATAAGCTCTTTTCATGTTGGGCACTAACTCTAAAACCTTACAGATCCAAAGTCATGATCGAATTAAAACTTACTATAAATGGTAAAACTGAAAATAAACTAGCATAATGACTGTCGATATGGTCGAATCTCGTGATTCCGGCATAGGCAACCGGGCTTAGCGGGGTTGGGTGGCTAAAGTAGCTTGAGCTACCCCAAATGATATATTATATGACCAGAAACTTATTCCGAATTGCAAGATACGACCAGTTTACGGTCTTGACGGTTCGGATTGCGAGATACAATCGGTTTACGGTCCTGACGGTTCGGATCACTTTCGACCCCGACCGGTCTTCTTTTGGTCCATCTGGGCCATGAAATAATCAGCGACCCATTCTACATCAATTGTGTCTGGCCACATGTACAAGAGGGGGACTCTCACTTCTTTATATCATGCGTTGGTTGATATCCTCTATCATTGGACATCGGCATAGAAAAATTGTTGGAGTCATTACGTTACTTAGCTTTGGCATTAGTAGAGAATACTTTTAGCATGACTCTAACATTTAATACTAGATAAAGACGTCTTTGATAGGATTTTCGCATTTAATGTTGAAAGAGAGAAATAGAAATTTATTTTAATGAGACTCTTGCTTTTATCATAAAGTAATTTTAATATAACTCTAACATTTAATGCTATCTTTCATATGCACATCTCTAATTTTTCTCTGGAAGTCATCTACATCACATATGGTGCGGCTGTCACGTGGTGCCTTTTGGACCATTCGATCTGGATGTGCTAGACCAAGTGTAAATACTTAGTACGCGAGTAGAATTTTGTCTATTATTTAGGGTGTAGTATCAACACGTGGCGGTACTTATTGGTCCATGAGGGTGTGCCAAAAACAGATCTATATAGGTTTCTACTTCGGTGTGCTTGGTTGTATAGAATGAGTGTACAATTAAAATTCTTTTTTAGCCATTCACTTGTTTTATATTCTGTAACCCTCCTGAGGAGAGAAACAGTCCATTTCAATTGGACATGGATTGCTTGCTAACTCTGCCAATAGTGAGGCGGCTACTTATTTCATGGCATGAGCTGAAAAATAAGTAGATTCAAATCTTAAGTGGACCACGCCACAAGATAGTAGTAGTGATTGAAAGCCCACCATTAAAAACTCTCTAAAACCCACTGCAATATTTACGCTGATGGAGGATGGTGTATCAATGCATATTGAGGGAGTTGGACACTTGGCCTTTCACCATGATACCATATCAAATAACCACTTACTCTAAAAGCTTAAGCGGTTACTGATGGCATATCAAAGAACTTTAACAATTCCCACAAGCTTTTAATGGTGGGCACTCAATCGCCACTATTTCCTGCAACGTAGTCCACATGAGATAGGCAATGTGCATAAAACAAATACATAATGGTGGGCACATAGAGCACCATCCAGTAGCTACAGGCAATCCGCATCTATTCCAGTTTAGGTATACCATTACTGAAAAATTACACTAATTTAATTATCTAACCATTGTATCAGCGGGGAATTATTGGCTGGTTGAAATTTTAAAACATCTAATGGTGGAATTTCATCAAGCAAGTGAACATGAGCCAGACGTTAGGATTGTTCAACGAATCTGAGTTTGGGATTCACTCACTGACAGTGATGGTTTAATCTCAGTTCATTTATGCCAAATTTACAATTTTTTAGCGGCTGCCTATCAAGCATCACAGTAGCCAGAGTATTAAATTACTCCCCCTTGTAAGAATTCCAAAGCTTGTGTTAACGGTCGTAAAGAAAAGAAAAAAGTTTACCTACGCTTGTCAGATGAAATTGCGCTTTGGCTCGGCTATTCTGTGCACTTTTCCATCATGACTTGAATGGTGCTAACTCATCCAGACCGACCAAATCATTTAGCCTCAGTATGGATAGAACACGTCCTGAAAATTACACTTCATGAACGATTTCAACCATCCAATCTGTGGCTGCAAAATGAACTGCTTGTAAGCAAATGGTCAACGGCTCAAATTTAATGACTGTAATTGGATGGATAAGATCTCAAATTAGTGCTATTTTTGCTTTATGGGCAGTCCGTATCAAGACCCACGATTTGGACGGTCCAGATTGACCCGAGTGACCACCAATTAGGAAATGGTGGAAGAACTCGCACAGTTACTCGTGTTTTAGCTTTATCTCACAGGCAGGAGTCTGAAGAGACCAAGAGAATGGGCCCCACTTTTGTCGGGACACATGCTTTTGTTTGCCGTGCACATGACTTTTAATGAGGGCACATGAATCATGAGGGCACTTGCATTATCTAATGCTTTCTTTCTCAAAAGGAAAATGCCGGAAAATATCCTCAAGTGGGCCCCAAAGGGACGGTGCACATTGTTTTCTAAGGAGCAGATAACATGGATTAGAATACATCCAACTATTCCAATTGAAGATCTCCGGTTTAAACGGGGCTTGATTGTTGTTGGACTTTAGATCGCCGGCAGCACACGCAACTCTCACTTAGGATATTAATTCTAATTGCATTTAAACACTTCTTTCTATTTTCAATTTTTCAAATGCTCAAGATTGTGAGACTCTGTCAAGTCTCAACTAGTTTTTAGGATAGAGGAAAAAGGACCATGTGACCACACATAGGTCTAGGGCTGTAAATGGTCGGGTTCGGGCCGGGTTTAGCCAAAACCAAACCTGCCCATTTACTAAATGGTTCTGGGTCCAAATTTTAGACCCAAACCCTTTTACTAAATGGGCGGGTCCGGGTCGAGTCCGAGTCAACCCATCAGACTCATTTATAAATGGGTCCGGGTCTAGTAGAGGAAGATCCACCCAGACACATTTATAAATGGGTCGGGTCTAATGGGTCCGGGTCTGGATCAAGTATGCAAGCATTTTACAAGGCTTAAAACCGGGTTTGGACGGATTTGGGCTGGACGGGTCCGTTAAAACATAGACCAAACCCGCCCACTTACTAAATGGGTTCGGGTCGGGCCTAATATAAAGAAAACCAGACCCAGACCCGTTTAGCAACTGGGTCTGTTCTTGGACCTAGACCCGTACCATTTAACAAATGGGTCGGGTCTAGGTCGGGTCTAAATGGGTTGGGTCCGGGTACCCCATCGGGTCCATTGACCCATTTACAGCCCTACATAGGTCCATATACTTACACATGTCAAACAGCTATAAGAGGAGTCATTAGGTCAAATGGGCCACCTAAATAGCTGAATCATCAATATGTCCAATTTCCACCGTCCATTGAGCCCAACCATCCAACTAATGGCCCTGAAATGAGATGTATGGCGTGATATGTTGCCAACATTGCCAATGATTCACGTCCCATGAGTAATGTTGACATGCTAGGTTATTGGTGTCATCAGTTTTTAAGTCATGGCTCATTTTTACAGTGATGGCCCTCTAGTTAACGGTCCCAACTATCGAATTCAACTGGATGCGGATTGCCTACTAGCACTGCAAGTAGTGAAGCGGCTATGGGGCCTACCATGATTTATGTGTTTTATTCATATTGTTCATCTATTTTTCCCTGACCACTCTGGGTTATGAGCAAAAAAAAATTAAAATAGACCGCGATCTCAAGTGGACCATACTACAAAAAAACAAGGGTGATTGAATGCCTACCATTAAAAACTGTCTAGGGTCCATTGTAATGCTTATTTGCCCAGCAACAGGCTGAGCGGACATGGATAAAGGGAAAATTAAATATCATCTTCATCTAAAACTTTTGTGGCCTCCGAGAAATTTTTAACCGTGTGTTTTTTCGCTACTTTTCTAGTGGTATGATATACCTGAGATTTAGATCTTCCTAATTTTTTTGTTTCATATCCTTAATTGATCTAGAGAAATGGATGTACTGTGTCGATAAAACACACACATCATCTGAGGCCCACATAGCACTGTAGCTACTCACGAGTCACAGCGTCAGCAGGCAATTCACGTCCAATTCGGGTGGTCCAGCAGGCCGCGGTTCTTTTCCCCAATGATACCCAACAACCAAAGAAAGGAAGGAAAGGCTCCGAATCCTAAGTCCAACACCAAGATGCGTGTATAAAGACCATCCAAATTGTGAGACCGTCCTTTTTTTTGTTAAGCACTTTAGCTTGTCTACAACTCATTACATTCTAGAATACACCAGATGCGTTGCGTTAGGATACGTGGTGACTTCAGCCGTTGGATATGGGTTCTTTTCAATTAGTAGAACCATTTGTGATGATGGGCTCACCGTGAACGGGGTCCACAAAGAAAATCTCAGATTAACATGTGTTCAACTCTTTGATTATTCAAAAAGTTAAGGAGACGGTCCATATTCAAAGGAAAACTAGTTAGATGATCAAAGGGTTGAAATAATTCAATCTAACGTTTGTTTTTGGCTATCCTCCATCCAAGGTGTGGGCCATCTTATAGACAGTTTGGATCATTGAAAGATAACACCGAAACCTAAGCATAAAGTCCTGGACAGGTCCCATATCAACATGTCACGATGTATTCTAGCCAACCTTCTTATATTAGATGGTGCTAATGGGGCTTTCATGATGGTTCATAGGAAAATTATAATAGACACTAGCGATAGTTCATCACCACTTTCAAAATGGTGGTGATTTATCTTCCTAACATGTTGCGATGCATGCACGGCTATCAAGACCATCCAAATTGTGGGTTACAATTCAGACAGATCATAGCTCAAAGATCACATTTTTCAGGCGATCCTAACCATCAAATTGTTGGCTATGAAATGAATGATTAAAGTAAACAGCCAGTGGTCCTAATTCAATCGAAAAATCAGACGGTTGCTATTATTTTCTCATTGTAAGATTTTGCATATGATACATCCACAATGTAGTAAGAGATTTGGACGGTCTGAAATCCATACAACTATGCCAAGTGTACGGTGGATGAGTCACCGTCATTTCTAAAATGGTGGTGAGAAATTTATACTTATGACGAATGATGACATACACAGTTTATGGGGACCACGTACTCCCTTCACTTGACACGTTTGCCCACGTCCACGGGTGAAAAAATGTTCCTTGTGGAGGATGGGTGCATGCGAGTCTAAGGGGCAGTATAGGTAATTTAGAAGTGTGCATGGTCCAACTGATCTGTTGACATGCAGCGCTGGAGACGCACATGATTTCTGCATTGGGAAAAACTTTGATACTCTCATTGAGTGTTTTGGATGGTACTCAGGCACTTCAAAATTACTTACAAATTGCATATACAGAAAGCAAGTAATTCAAATGACACTGCTCAAATCCAGGGAACCAGTTTAGATGTATCATGAACAAAAAAAAATGTTATTATTTGATCATCGGACTATCAGATTGGTGAACATTTATTGGACGGTTAAAAATGAACACCATCCTTGCTCTTATTTCAAGAAACGAGTGTTCATGGATCGGGGTTAGGATTGTTCAAACAATCTGATTCGAGGAGAGTACCTTAGTGTTCCCCGGTTCGGTCTGTTTAACCTGAGCTAATATATGTCAAATGTATCATTTCTAACTGCGTGTGTATCAAGCAACATATGGTGCTAGAGTATCAAATAACTCGCCCTCTGCATTTCCCTGCCGCCGGGGGGGGGGGGCGTGGGTTGCATTGTAACGGAATCACCCAGATATTCTCGTAGGGTCCATTTAGATACAAGTACCACTAAATAAGGGTTAAAAAAAGGTTGTTTTTTAAAACATTTTTAAAAGAAAAAAAGGTGTTTGGTTTTTTGTCCCATATCGGATAAGAGAAAAGTTTTTTTACCTCTTTATAAGTAGGGTGTTGTGCACCTTACTTATTTATGGTGGAAGAGAGGGAGAATGGTGGCTTGCGTGTTTCAGTTCGCACCGGAACACCGCGCACGGGCTCGGGCTCAGACTAGGTGCGAGGGCGTGGGCACGTGAGGCAGTGTGGCTGTAGAGGCACTAGTGGCTCACTTCGTACGTGCGCATCGTGTCGCAGATTGGTCGCAACCTCGCGGACCGGAGCGAGACTGGTGCGAGTCGCGGTGCGACAGAGGCTAGGTAGTAGGTCAGGTGGCTGGGTTCGGAATAGAGGAGGTGCTGTGGGTGGGAGGTCTGATAGAGAGACTTCTCTGCTTTTTATAGAGAGCTGCAGGGCTAATTAGAGGGACCTGTGTAATTGCTCATGCAGTAACGGTCTAGACCATACAGTAACAGCTGCATGTGACTAGCCCAACAGTCAGAAACAGCTAGCTATTGAGTTTAAACAGCCAGCATGCAGGTGCATAACTCCTACATGCACAACAGTCAGAAACTGCCATAAACGGCTAGTTTCTCACAACAGCCAGAAAATGACTAGTGCTATTATGGCTCTGGACCAAAACTGCGAGCCACCCTTGCCTATATAAACCGGACAGGTCTGGTTCATTCCAACACAACAACAACAGCAATCACAATCTCGAATAATAAACCAGCACCCATTTTAGTCTCTTGGCCTCTCGGTTTGGTTGAAATAAACCAAGTCACTTAGACCAGTGTAGTGGTCTGCTGCTGCAAGAAGAAGACTGACATTCTTTTCTCTCTTTCTTTTTCTTTATATGCCAGAGTGTGTTACTGAGTTCCATAGTGGTTCCGTCGTTTTTGCTAAACGCAGAACCACATAAGGCTCGTCGTATCCTGGAAACAATCCGCCTGCAACCTATCAGCAGACTCAAAATAATTTGAGTAGGGGCGAATTACTCTTTAAGAACAGCGTGTTTTTTCACGTGCTTCAGCCTATCCTTATTTCTTGGTTTTTCCAATTAATTTATTTTCTAAGATCAGAAATTTCTCAACAATAAGTTACTTTCTTTTACACACGCACTTGCACCCCTCAGAGACACGCACTTATACAAGTGGCCTAAATATGTGGAAACAAGAATCACACCAGGCCATCACATCGGCAATCAACCAAGCAACACACATAAGAAAATCTAAACTTCACGTGAAAAATGAGAAAAAACTATGGCATAAAATGATCACTATGAATAAAAAGTTATAAAAGAACGAAGAAAACTTAGCCGGATTCAAAGTCCCACAAGAAAAACCCAAGCTAACTTACCCAGATCCAAAGTCCCATAAGAGTAACCCAAGCTAACATTTTTATACCACAATAGGTACTTGAACCTGTGACCTTGTGTTGAAACTCTTGTGAGTCTACCACCAAGGCGTAAGTAAGGACCCAACCAAATAAGTTGCTTTTTCTACTTAAAGCAGTAGACAAGTAAGTTTGGTTTGTTATCATGTATATGTAACTTTTTTATTTAAGGTTATTTAATTACTTCGGTTTAATAAGTGAAAATCAAAATAAGCTACCTGGGGCATAAGTAGCTTAGGTAACTTAAGATCCAAACAATCCCTAATTAACTTTAAATAAAAATGCTACTTATAATTTATCATAAACCAAACTTACTTATTTCAAATAAGTTAAATGCTACTTATAATTTATCATAAACTAAACTTACTTATTTCAAATAAGTTACTCATTTACTGTTGTAAGTAGAAAAAGTAACTTCAAGTGGCAGACTTAGTGAAGATAGCCTCGTTTCTGCACTGAGGTCATGGTATCGATTCCCATAGTGGGCGTGGCTAACATTGTGATATGACTAACATGGGTGGGTGAGTGTACTAACAATAGGGTGTGTGAGCTAACCCATAAAAAAAATAGAAAAAGTACTTATTTGGCAGTATCCAAACGGGCCTTAATTTGAGTTACTCATATTTTAAGTAAGCAAATTTTATTAATTGCCTGCGTATGAACCATCACATCAACCCCATGCTTGTTAGTTGAGTCGGTAGAGACACAGTAGTCTGTGAGCTATCCACCATTAATCCTTGAATGCCTTACTTTCTAAACCTCTGGTGAGAGAGAGAGAGAGAGAGAGAGAGAGAAGAGAGAACAACAACCAATTAACAACAACAATGACAACTATAATGATGTCTTCCATCAATGAGTGAGGTCTGTACTGACAGTCATTGCCATCTCTCTGTACTGATAAACAAAGTGGTGTATGACATGCAATACTCAGTCAATGACAATTTGTGTTTGTTATAGTAGTTAGCAGTAATTTTAGGAATCTGTTGTGCTCTATTTTTCTTTTTTCCTTTTTTCTGTAACTCTCTTTAAATTCATTATTTAATAAAAATAGTTTTCATTGCTTGTGCTCAACGTTCTAGTATCAGAGCAGCCGGTCAGGGGCTGGTGTGGTCAATCAAAGTGAGATGCAGATCCAAGGCATCTTCGACCAGGGTCTTAAAGTGTAAAAGTTGCAGATTTGGCATCTTACTTCCTAGATCGTTATTAGCCTGATCAATCAGATGGATCTTGTCAATTGTGCGAATGGAATTGAGACATCGAGTAATACGAACTACCAGTATTAGAAGTGTTGGAAAGAATCCCTTCTCCAGGGTCCAGGGATATGATTTGTAGGAGGTAATGAAGGTTGCTAAGTCAGACCTCATAATAGTAATGCATGCAGTGACTGTTGATGCTTCAAGGAAGCAGATTAAAGTTGGTGAGGCTTTATTTGCGCTAAAAGCTACCATTAAAAAGGAGCTGCTTAAAATTCCTAATGAAGCATGGATGAATTTTCTACTTCTTCTTTTTTTTTTTTTTAATTTCCAAAATAAATTATGCAAGGCTACAAATGCTTGAGGATGAAATTGGTTCAATTTCACAAAAGAACATGTCAATTTCTTAGGAGTCGTTTGGCTACTTGTAAATGGGCCAAGTTGCAAATGGTTACACTTTTGTTTGGATGGCTTTTTTGCCTCTAAATCATTTATAGGCTATAAATGATTTACAACATTTACCCCCATCTCATTTACAGGATCTTCATTTATAATCTAATAACTATAAATGGAAAAATTAGCTCTCCATTTACCTTAAATAATTTATAGGCTATACATAGATATGAATATCAGTGTCTTATCAGCTGATATGGTTGTATCGTATTCATATCGGCATGAAATGATATGCGATACGGGACATATCAACCTAATATGAAAAAATTGACCCATTTCGACCTATATAAGCTACTATAGAGTTGATGCAGGCCGATATGCTCATAAAAGCTTAATTAAATTATTATTTTTTTCAAAATTTCACTGTCTCATCTTTTTTTCTTTTTTTAATTATTTAAATCATGGAAGAAGCTTGGAAATTTATTTCATGTTAGATCTAAACCTATTTTGGAATTAAAACAAATGATTTGAATGTAATTTGGCAAATCGAAGTGAAGTAGGCAATTAAAAAAAGAATTTTGAAAAGAAGGGTCAATCTTCACCTTCTTTTTTTATATTTCCATCTTCGTTTTATTGTATTTCAATGTAATGAGACCTAGTTCACTAAATCATTCTTGATTGGTGTTCAATCAAGGCCCATTTAGTTGACCTTCAATGCAAGTTAAAATGACAAGCTAACATTCTCATTAAAGAATGGTCCGATACACCATCAACAACTATATGGTATTCTTTTTTAACTAGACCAATACGCTACTGCTATTCAAAACCATAAAGCTATCTAAATATAAACAATCATTTACCTATAAATTATTTATAGCTTAAAGCCAAACAAAATAGGTAGTAAATTATTTCCACCTATAAATAATTTATAACTTAAGCCATTTATAGGCATTTAAACGATCCCTTATTATTTATCGAAGGTGAATGGATTTGTTATGATATTTTGCACTTGATGATGAGGAGTCTACAGTCACTGAAGCACGTATGCTATGGATAATAATCCGTGGACCCAAGCCCAAAGTTAGGTGCTTGGTCCAGAGATTTGTCTTATGAAAATTCATTCAAATGATTACAGTTATCTTTACCAAAGGATTGTGTTAGGAAAGAAGTCCTTGAAGCAAAGAATGGAACTCGGTACCACAAGTTGAGAGTGAGTACTGAGGGGAAGTGTTGAAAGTCATCAACATCTCTCTGGCTGATAAACAGAGTGGTTGTCTTGTGCTCAACAGTCAGGGTGGGTCAGGATCAGCCCCGGCTTACCTGAGCCCAAGACCAACCTGACTTTGAAAATTTTCATGCCCTAGATTGGACCAATGTGCTTTACTTAGCCGTATACAAGTTCCGAATACGCATCATGATTGGGATCTATTAGTCTTGGCTTAGGTCCATCCGAACCGTTGAGAAATGCTAAAGTGATTTGTGGACATCGCCCATTAGGTGCAATTTGCATTCTTACTGGGCCATGTTGGCTATGGCTGACTTTTCAATAACAAGAAACGTGTTCCATCCGGAGAGAGTTTAGTAGGGAAGCGGATTAGGTGAGACTCCGGACTCACCCAAGACGCCGGCCCTTACTGTGGGGCCTATCTTGATGTATATATTTTGTATCCACGACGTCCATCCATTTTTACAGATCATTTTAAGGCATTATACAAAAAATGAAGCATATCCCATTAACAGGTGGATCACACCATAAGAAACGGTGGTGATTGAACACTCCACCATTAAAAACTTCTTAGGCGTACCTTGATCCAAAACTTTTGTGGCCCATATATGGTCATTCACCACTGTTTCTTATGGTATGGTCCACCTTATAATGGGATCTTCTTCATTTTTGGTATATGCCTTAAAATGATCCATAGAAACAGATGAACGGTGTGGATACAAAATACATACTTCAAGGTAGGCTGCACTGTCTTGGGTGAGTCCGAGGTCTCACCTAATCCGCTCCCGGTTTAGTAAGGAGCCCTGCAACAAAGAGCTTGGTGGGACCCACCATGATATTTGTCTAAAATTTTCTCTGTCCATTAGTTGCATCACTTCATTTTATATCCTATACCAAAATCAGATGGATAAAAAATTATCTCACCACAGAAATGTTAGCTCTGCTATTGACACATTGACCCTCCAAATTTTGCATCTTCCCTTCATCCTTGTGGGTCAGGCATGATAAACTAGTTAGATGAAAGATACATACCATAGTGGCCCCATCCACGATCCTATGGTTAACACACCATTCCCATTGTTCCCTGTGGTGTGGTCCACCTCAGGTATGTATCTAGCTGATTTCAGGATCAGGGCCTGGAATGAAGGAGCACACATAATAGATGGAATGGATTTCACAAATACATGAAAGATCCTAGCTATTCATTAGGTGGGCCCATGATAAATGTTCGTGTCGCAAGACATCACCAGATTTAGAGCATGGAAAATTGGGTGTCCAACATCTCCTTGGATAAGATTATTGTAATTTCATGAAAATTTTGAGCATATAAATTTCTCATTATCAATCAAATGCTAGCATGAAAGATGTGCTGGTCAGTGTCAAGTGAGCTGGACCAGAGTCCCTGCAGGTTGGGTTTCTCCACATGTAAGGTAGGTGTGTGCCATCTACCACTTGAAACCTACCTTTTGCCTGCCTATTTCTCTCGGTCTCACTTTAAACAGGTGATTCTGACAATTCGGTCAATGGCTATGAAAATGATCGTCCATATTGATTATATTAGGATCATTGATAGGAACCACCTATCATTTAAGGCCCACCTTTGATTGTCCTTCTTTCTAAAAAAAAAAAACACTTAGACTGGCATACTAGAAAGGCCTTACATAGGATCCTGACCATACATCTTTTGTAGACTGCCTAAGATTGCCCATCCCTTGAAATTTTCTTTGAATAGATTACCTAATCATCAGAATAGATGGTTCAAATTAATCATTCAAGAAAAGGTCTCATCAGTGGTCTGGATGGTCCATCATCTGAACTAGCTTTTAGTTATCCATCCCTCTCAAATGTAGCTTTGATCAGATAATTCCAACCATAATCAATGATTCGGAAAATGGATGCCCATATCAAAATGTTTGATAATTAACTAGGAAAACTGAATCATGCAGGGCGCACATTTGAATTCCCATTCATCTCAAATATTACTTTTGCTTGGATGATCCTAACCATCCTATTAATGGATAAGAGAATGGATGGTTCATAATGATTAATTACATCAGACAAGTTCCAAACATTGAGAGCAATCCATCCATCCTACATTTTTGCCCACCTTCTCAAAAACCATTTTCATTGAATGAACCTAACCATCTAGATTCGTTCACTTGGTTATATGCTCCTTAAATCAGGAGAGTCCATTTGGTGGGCTCATGGACTTAGAGCAGAAAGAGCTCATCAATTGGAGTACCCATTAGACTTCCTTTCTAGGCCCGAGCCTGCCTGCAGGCCCTGGTCATGGGCTTAATATTTCAGTCCAAGACCGATCGATGTCCAAAAGCCCAATAAGCCTACCCGGCCATTGACAGCCCTAAGCTATATCCTATCTCCAAATATCATGGCCGTCAAGAGCAATGATCTGGTGTGAACTGTGAAATGGCTATGGCGCATCTTATCACCGTTGGATCAAGGTTGGATGGAGATGATCAGTGGGTCCACTTGATTCAACGACCTAATGAGTAAAGTGGGGTCCTTCACATTATCGTCTGATCTTGATAAGTGTTTGTAACTGAGCGAAAAATATATTATAAGGCTGTCTACGTTGGAATAAATAGGGTATGATAGTGAATAGCTGAAATGAAAAGATAATGGAGGCTCCACAACAACCTAATGTAATTTTCGGGGAAAAGGGTTCATTAGTGGGTTGTATTGAAAACGAGTGTTTGGATACAATGTACCTTTTAACCATCACATGTGGTAACGCGCACTGGAGAACGTGATACATGTTCGCCTTGATTGGTCCACCTAAGTGGAGGTGGATTCCCGAATCCATAATCCCAAGAGGCCAAAACACCGCCATCATGGAGAGGGGAGCGGATTGGGTGCGGGCCGTCTTATAAACATCCAACTAATGGCCCTGAAATGAGATGAATCGTCATTATGTCCAATTTCCACCGTCCAATTTCCACCGTCCATTGAGCCTAACCATCCAACTAATGGCCCTGAAATGAGACATATGGCGTGATAGATTGCCAACATTGCCAATGATTCACATCCCATGAGTAATGTTGACATGTTAGGTTATTGGTGTCATCAGTTTTTAAGTCATGGCTCATTTTTATAGTGATGGCCCGCTAGTTAACAGTCCCAACAATCCAATTTGACTGGATGCGGATTGCCTACTAACACTGCAAGTAGTGAAGCGGCTATGGGGCCTGCCATGATTTATGTGTTTTATCCATGTTGTCCATCTATTTTTACCCGACCACAGTAACACGCTGAGCGGACATGGAACAAGGGAAAATCAAATATCAACTTTATCTAAAACTTTTGTAGCCTTTAAGAAATTTTTAACTGTGGGCGTTTTATCACTACTTTTTCTAGTGGTATGATATACCTGAGATTTGGATCTTCCTAATTTTTTTGATTCATATCCTTAAGTGATCTAGAGAAATGAATGGACAGTGTCCATAAAACACATACATCATGTGACGCCCACATAGCACTGTAGCTACTCACGAGTCACAGCGTCAGCAGGCAATTCACGTCCAATTCGGGTGGTCCAGCAGGCTGCGGTTCTTTTCCCCCAATGATAGGCAACAACCAAAGAAAGGAAGGAAAGGCTCCGAATCCGAGAGAAAAAAAAAATGGTGCAGATCAACGAGAAAAGTGGGCCCACCGTGACGTGTACGTGGCACATGAACTGTGCGTCTTGTAAATCTTTTGCAGAACGGGTCCCCAACAATCAGCTGTATCTGAGCTCGGGTGGGGAATACCATATGGAACAGTGTGGTATCATGCCAAAAGTCTCTAATCTCACTTTGTGGGGCCCATCCGAGTTCCGGTTGAACTAACATTGGTCAGATCTATCCTCTAGGTGAAATGAACATAATGAACGGGTCAGATTTTTGAACCACAACATGGTGGGTCCTCAATGCTATAAGGGTGGTCCTCCACTATCAACCGTTTCCTATGGTGTGGTCCATCTAAATAGGCGTTGGCCTGAATTTTTGTCTTATGGCCCAACATGGTAGGACGCAGCTGATGGATGGGATGGGATGGATTTCCAACATACATCCTGGTGGGTCCACAATGCTCGACCCTAAGGTTGATCTTATAGGAATATTATCTCCAGAAAGAAAGAAAAGAAAAGTGGCCAAGCTGGTTTTTGCCTTTTTTCTGTTAAGCACTCAGCTTGTCTGCAACTCATTACAGAAGGTTTGCTAGAATACAGCAGATGCGTTGCGATAGGATACGTCGTGACTTCAGCCGTTGGATTTGGGTTCTTTTCAATTACTAGAACCATTTGTGATGATGGGCTCACCATGAACGGGGTCCACAAAGAAAATCTCAGATTAACATGTGTTCAATTCTTTGATTATTCAAAAAGTTAAGGAGACGGTCTATATTCAAAGGAAAACTAGTTAGATGATCAAAGGGATGAAATAATTCAATCTAATGTTTGTTTTTGGCTATCCTCCATCCAAGGTGCGGGCCATCTTATAAACAGTTTGGATCATTGAAAGATAACACCGAAACCTAATTATAAAGTCCGGGACAGGTCCCATATCAACATGTCACCATGTATTCTAGCAAACCTCCTTATATTAGATGGTGCTAATGGGGCTTTCATGTTGGTTCATAGGAAAATTATAATAGACACTAGAGATAGTTCATCACCACTTTCAAAATGGTGGTGATTCATCTTCCTAACATGTTGCGATGCATGCACGGCTATCAAGACCATCCAAATTGTGGGTTACAGTTCAGACAGATCATAGCTCAAAGATCACATTTTTCAGGCGATCCTAACCATCAAATTGTTGGCTATGAAATGAATGATTAAAGTAAACAGCCAGTGGTCCTAATTCAATCGAAAAATCAGACGGTTGCTATTATTTTCTCATTGTAAGATTTTGCATATGATACATCCACAATGTAGTAAGAGACTTGGACAGTCTGAAATCCATACAACTATGCCAAGTGTACGGTGGATGAGTCACCGTCATTTCTAAAATGATGGTGAGAATTTTATACTTATGACGAATCATGACATGCACAGTTTATGGGGACCATCCTTCACTCGACATTTTTGCCCACGTCCAAGGGTGAAAAATGTTCCTTGTGGGGCATGGGTGCATGCTAGTATAAGGGGCAATATAGGTCATTTAGAAGAGTGCATGGTACAACTCCGTTTACATTCAGCGCTGGAGGCACATGATTTCTGCATTGGGAAAAACTTTCATACTCTGATAGAGTGTTATGGATGCTACTCAGGCACTTCAAAATTACTTACAAATTGCATATACGGAAAGCAAGTAATTCAAATGACACCGCTCAAATCCAGGGAACCAGTTTAGATGTATCATGAACAAAAAAATGTTATTATTTGATCATCGGACTATCATATTGGTGAACATTTATTGGACGGTTAAAAATTAACACCATCCTTGCTCTTATTTCAAGAAACGAGTGTTCTTGGATCGGGGTTAGGATTGTTCAAACAATCTGATTCGAGGAGAGTAACTTAGTGTTCCCCAGTTCGGTCTATTTAATCCGAGCTAATATATGCCAAATGTGTCATTTCTAACTGCGTGTGTATCAAGCAACAGTATCAAATAACTCGCCCCCTGCGTTTCCCTGCTGCCGTGGGGGCGTGGGTTGCATTGTAACGGAATCGCCCGGATATTCTCGTTGGGTCCATTTGGGTACCACTACCACTAAATAAGTTACTTTTTTTTTACATGCGCACTTGCACCCTTCACACACACATCCACTCACACGAGTGGCCTTTTTTGTTGGGAAAATATGCAGAAGCAAGAATCACACCAGGTCATCACAACGTCAATCAACCAAGCAACACAAGAAAATTTAAATTTTACATGAAAAATGAGAAAAAACCAAGGCATAAAGTGATCACTATTAATAATAAGTTATAAGAGAATGAAGTAAACTTACCCAGATCCAAAGTCCCACAAAAAAAACCCAAGCTAACTCTAGCTCTTTCTCTCACCCTAAAACTCTCTCAACCTTTTGAATTTGTTAAGATACTCCAGACCGTGGTACAAAGTGAACATTATAAATAAGAAATTATAAGAGAATGAAGAAAACTTACCTAGATCCATAGTCCCACGAGAAAAACCCAAGCTAACATTTTTATACCACAATAGGTACTTGAACCCATGACCTTGTGTTGAAAGTCTTGTGAGTCTACTACGAAGGCATGAGTAAGGATCCAACCAAATAAGTTGCTTTTTCTACTTAAAGTAGTAGATATGTAAGTTTGGTTTGTTATCATGTATAAGTAACTTTTTTATTTAAGGTTACTTAATTACTTCTGTTTAATAAGTGGAAATCAAAATAAGCTACTTGAAGCATAAGTAGCTTAGGTGACTTAAGATCCAAATACCCCTAAGTAACTTTAAATAAAAATGCTACTTATAATTTATCATAAACCAAACTTTTACTTATTTCAAGTAACTCATCCACTGCTATTAGTAGAAAAAGTAACTTCAAGTGGCAGACTTAGCCTCATTTCTACACTGAGGTCACCATATTGATTCCCATAGTGGGGGTGGCTAACATTGTGATGTGACTAACATGGGTGGGTGGGTGCACTAACAATGGGGTGTGTGAACTAACTCATAAAAAAAAAAAAAGGTAGAAAAAGTAACTTATGTGGCACTAACCAAACGGGCCCTTAATTTGAGTTACTCATATTTTAAGTAAGCAAATTTTATTAATTACCTGCGTATGATCCATCACATCAACCCTAAGTATCAAAGTTTTTCTCTTAAGAAATTCCAAAAAAGAAGAAGAATAAAGAGATATCTTCTGCTTGTTAGTTGAGTCGGTAGAGATACAGTAGTCTGTGAGTTATCCACCATTGATCCTTGAATGCCTTACTCTCTAAACCTCTGGTGAGAGAGAGATCAGAGAGAGAGAGAGAGAGAGAGAGAGAGAGAGAGAGAGAGCAACAACCAATTAACAACAACAATGACAACTATAATGATGTCTTCCATCAATAAGTGAGGTCTGTACTGAGAGTCATTGCCATCTCTCTGTACTGATAAACAAAGTGGTGTATGACATGCAATACTCAGTCAATGACAATTTGTGTTTGTTATAGTAGTTAGCAGTAATTTTAGGAATCTGTTGTGCTCTATTTTTCTTTTTTCCTTCTTTCTGTGACTCTCTTTAAATTCATTATTTAATAAAAATAGTTTTCATTGCTTGTGCTCAACGTTCTAGTATTAGAGCAGCCGGTCAGGGGCTGGTGTGGTCAATCAAAGTGAGATGCAGATCCAAGGCATCTTCGACCAGGGTCTTAAAGTGTAAAAGTTGCAGATTTGGCATCTTACTTCCTAGATCGTTATTAGCCTGATCAATCAGATGGATCTTGTCAATTCAGCGAATGGAATTGAGACATCGAGTAATACGAACTACCAGTATTAGAAGTGTTGGAAAGAATCCCTTCTCCAGGGATATGATTTGTAGGAGGTAATGAAGGTTGCTAAGTCAGACCTCATAATAGTAATGCATGCAGTGACTGTTGATGCTTCAAGGAAGCAGATTAAAGTTGGTGAGGCTTTATTTGCGCTAAAAGCTACCATTGAAAAGGAACTGCTTAAAAGGTTAAAATTCCTAATGAAGCATGGGATGGATTTTCTACTTTTTTTTCCCAAAATAAATTATGCATGGCTACAAATGCTTGAGGATGAAATTGGTTCAATTTCCCAAGAGAACATGTCAATTTCTTAGGAGTCATTTGGCTGCTTGTAAACGGGCCAAGTTGCAAATGGTTACACTTTTGTTTGGATGGCATTTTTTGCCCGTAAATCATTTATAGGTTATAAATGATTTAAAGGTTATAAATGATTTAAAACAGCATCTTTACAGGGCAAAAGTTCAAATTTCATTTACAGGATTTTCATTTACAATCTAATAACTATAAATGGAAAGATTAGCTCTCTATTTACAGGGCTTAAATAATTTATAGGCTATACATAGATATGAATATTAGTATCTTATCAGCCGATATGGTCGTATCGTATTCATATTAGTAAGAAATGATATGCAATACGGGCCATATCAGTCTACTATGAAAAAATTGACCCGTTTCAACCTATATCAGCCACTATAGAGTTGATGCAGGCCGATATGCTCATAAAAGCTCAATTTTAATGTATATTTTTTTCAAAATTTTACTGTCTCATCTTCTTCTTTTTCATTTAAATCATGGAAAAAGCTTGGAAATTTATTTCATGTTAGATCTAAACCTATTTTGGAATTAAAACAAATGATTCAAATGGAATTTGGCAAATCGAAGTGAAGCAAACAATTATAAAAAGAACTTTTTTTTTGAAAAGAAGGGTCAATCTTCACCTTCTTTTTTATATTTTCATCTTCGTTTTATTTTATTGTATTTCAATGTAATGAAACCTAGTTCACTAAATCATTCTTGATTTGTGTTCAATCAAGGCCCATTTAGTTGACCTTCAATGCAAGTTAAAATGACAATCTAATATTGTCATTAAAGAATGGTCCGATACACCATCATATGCATGTTCAAAATATATAAAAAATTGATTCTAGAATATCTTATTACTCCCTTCTTCTGATATTTTCCTTAATTCCTTAGCTTAAAAAATATTCAACCAATACAGGCCGATATTGCCCAACATAGACTAGTATCAATACGCAACACCTATATGGCATTGTTTCATAAGGCTATCCACGTATGAACAATCATTTACCTATAAATCATTTATAGTGTAAAGCCAAACAAGAGTGGCTGTAAATTATTTCCACCTATAAATCATTTATAACTTAAACCATTTATAGGCATCTAAATGATCCCTCATTATTTATCGAAGGTGAATGGATTTATTATGAGATTTTGCACTTGATGAGGAGTCTACAGCCACTGAAGCACGTATGTGACGGATAATAATCCGTGGACCCAAGCCCAAAGTTATATGCTTCGTGGAGAGATTTGTCTTATGACAATTCATTCAAATGATTACATTTATCTTTACCAAAGGATTGCGTTACGAGAAGCAGAGAATGGAACTCGGTACCACAGGTTGAGAGTGAGTGCTGAGGGGAAGTGTTGAAAGTCATCAACATCTCTCCGGCTGATAAACAGAGTGGTTGTCTTGTGCTCAGCCCCGGCTTACCTGAGCCCAAGACCAACCTGACTTTGTTGAGGGCCAAGGCCCACCTGATTAGAAAATTTTCATGCCCTAGATTGGACCAATGTGGCTTTACTTAGCCGCATACGAGTTACGAATACGCATCATGATTGGGATCCATTTGTCTTGGCTTAGGTCCATCCGAACCGTTGAGAAATGCTAAAGTGATTTGTGAAAATCGCCCATTAGGTGCAATTTGCATTCTTACTGGCCCATGTTGGCTATGGCTGGCTTTCGATAACAAGAAACGTGTTCCATCCGGAGAGAGTTTAACAGGGAAGAGGATTAGGTGAGACTCTGGCCTCACCCAAGACGGCAGTCCTTACTGTGGGGCCCATCTTGATGTATATATTTTGTATCCACACCGTCCATCCATTTTTACAGATCATTTTAAGGCATTATACAACAAATGAAGCATATCCCATTACCAGGTGGATCACACCATAAGAAACGGTGGTGATTGAACACTCCACCGTTAAAAACTTCTTAGGCGTACCTTGATCCAAAACTTTTGTGGCCCATATATGGTCATTCATCACTGTTTCTTATGGTATGGTCCACCTTATAATGGGATCTTCTTCATTTTTGGTATATGCCTTAAAATGATCCATAGAAACAGATGAACGGTGTGGATACAAAATACATACTTCAAGGTAGGCTGCACTGTCTTGGGTGAGTCCGAGGTCTCACCTAATCCGCTCCCGGTTTAGTAAGGAGCCCTGCAACAAAGAGCTTGGTGGGACCCACCATGATATTTGTCTAAAATTTTCTCAGTACATTAGTTGCATCACTTCATTTTAGCTCCCATACCAAAATCAGGTGGATAAAAAATTGTCTCACCACATAAATGTTAGCTCTGCGATCGACACATTGACCCCTCAAAATTTTGCATCTTCCCTTCATCCTTGTGGGTCAGGCATGATAAACAAGTTAGATGAAAGATATATACCATAGTGGCCCCATCCACGATCCTATGGTTAACACACCATTCCCATTGTTCCCTGTGGTGTGGTCCACCTCAGGTATGTATCTAGCTGATTTCAGGATCAGGGCCTAGAATGAAGGAGCGCGCATAATAGATGGAATGGATTTCACAAATACATGAAAGATCCTAGCTATTCATTAGGTGGGCCCATGATAAATGTTCGTGTCGCAAGACATTCACCAGATTTAGAGCATGGAAAATTGGGTGTCCAACATCTCCTTGGATAAGATTATTGTAATTTCACGAAAATTTTGAGCATATAAATTTCTCATTATCAATTAACTAGTATGAAAGATGTGCTGGTCAGTGTCAAGTGAGCTGGACCAGAGTCCCTGCAGGTTGTGTTTCTCCACATGTAAGGTAGGTGTGTGCCATCTACCACTTGAAACCTACCTTTGGCCTGCCTATTTCTCTCAGTCTCACTTTAAACAGGTGATTCTGACAATTCGGTCAATGGCTATGAAAATGATCGTCCATATTGATTATATTAGGATCATTGATAGGGACCACCTATCATTTAAGGCCCACCTTTGATTGTCCTTCTTTCTAAAAAAAAACACTTTGGCATACTAGAAAGGTCTTACATTGGATCCTGACCATACATCTTTTGTAGACTGCCTAAGATTGCCCATCCCTTGAAATTTTCTTTGAATAGATTACCTAATCATCAGAATAGATGGTTCAAATTAATCATTCAAGAAAAGGTCTCATCAGTGGTCTGGATGGTCCATCATCTGAACTAGCTTTTAGTTATCCATCCCTCTCAAAAGTAGCTTTGATCAGATAATTCCAACCATCCAATCAATGATTCGGAAAATGGATGCCCATATCAAATGTTTGATAATTAACTAGGAAAACTGAATCATGCAGGGCGCACATTTGAATTCCCATTCATCTCAAATATTACTTTTGCTTGGATGATCCTAACCATCCTATTAATGGATAAGAGAATGGATGGTTCATAATGATTAATTACATCAGACAAGTTCCAAACATTGAGAGCAGTCCATCCATCCTACATTTTTGCCCACCTTCTCAAAAACCATTTTCATTGAATGAACCTAACCATCTAGATTCGTTCACTTGGTTATATGCTCCTTAAATCAGGAGAGTCCATTTGGTGGGCTCATGGACTTAGAGCAGAAAGAGCTCATCGATTGGAGTACCCATTAGACTTCCTTTCTAGGCCCGAGCCTGCCTGCAGGCCCTGGTCATGGGCTTAATATTTCGGTCCAAGACCGATCGAAGTAGCCCATGTCCAAAAGCTCAATGGGTCAACCCGGCCATTGACAGCCCTAAGCTATATCCTATCTCTAAATATCATGGCCGTCAAGAGCAATGATCTGGTGTGAACTATGAAATGGCTATGGCGCATCTTGTCACCGTTGGATCAAGGTTGGATGGAGATGATCAGTGGGTCCACTTGATTCAACGACCTAATGAGTAAAGTGGGGTCCTTTACATTATCGTCTGATCTTGATAAGTGTTTGTAACTGAGTGAAAAATATATTATAAGGCCGTCTACGTTGGAATAATTAGGGTATGATATAGTGAATAGCTGAAATGAAAAGATAATGGAGGCTCCACAAGCTAATGTAATTTTCGGGGAAAAGGGTTCATTAGTGGGTTGTATTGAAAACGAGTGTTTGGGTACAATGCACCTTTTAACCATCACATGTGGTAACGCGCACTGGAGAACGTGATACATGTGCGCCTTGATTAGTCCACCCAAGTGGAGGTGGATTCCCGAATCCATAATCCCAAGAGGCCAAAAACACCGCCATCATGGAGATGGGAACGGATTGGGTGCGGCACCCGGTCTCACCCAAGACGGTCGGCCCTGACGTGCGGCCCACCTTGATTATTTATTCTATATCCACGTTGTCCATCCATTTTCCCATATCATTTTAGTAAATGAGCCAAAAAAATGAAAAAATATTTAAATTTCAGATGGGCCATACTATAAGAAACAGTGGTGATTGAATGCCCCATTATTAAAAACTCCTTAAGGCGCACCATAATGTTTATTTGCCAGGTGCCCAGCTGGAAGACACATAGGCGTTTCAAGAGCAGGTCACAGGTTCAAGTGCTAGCATAATGTTTATTTGCCAGGTGCCCAGCTGGAAGACACAGGCATTTCAACAGCAGGTCACAGGCTCGAGCGCTAAGGGTGCATCATGTGAACAACCAAGTGGATGCATTGCCTGGCTAACAGGGTGGTTGCGTTGCATGACTAACAATAGAAAAAGGCGAACCCTAGTGTTTATTTGCCATCCAACCTACTGATAGAAGAAAAAAAGAAGAGCTTAATCCAAAACTTTTGTGACGGATTATGGTCAGTCCCCACTATTTCCTATGATATGGTCCACTTGATAATTAGATATGCTTCATTTTTAATAATGCCCTAAGATGATTTGGGAAAAGCAAATGGATAAGATACAAAATATTAAGGGCCATAGTCTTGGGTGAGGCAGAGGTCTCACCTAATCCACTCCCCATTCCATGGGGCGGCTCAGGCCCCACCCAAGAAGGTGCGGCCCTTACCATGGGGTCCACCTTGATGTCTGTATTCTGCATCCACTCCATCCATTCATTTTTTTCATATAATTTGAGGGCATTATCCAAAAGGTGAAAGTTTTAGATGAAGCTGGTTATTTGTTTTTTCACTTCATCCAGGCTCATGTGACCTTATTAATAGATTGGATGGCAAATAAACACTACAAAAACATTCGGGTGAGCCCTGGTAGTGCATTCAATTACCATTGCTTTCTAAAATATGGTGCACCTGATAATTGGATCTTCTTCATTTTTGGGATCATGCCCTCAAATGATTTGGAAAAATGGATACACTCCAACAGGGATGTTAATTGAACGATTCCTTAGATTTATGATGTCATTATAAAAAAAAACGCTTTTATATGGGAATCCTTTTTTTTTTTTTTTTTAATTAGCCTTCTAGGCACTGTTTTCATTTTTGTCGGTAAAAAATGCCCTTATGCCACCACTATTCTCGTACAGTGATAGCTTTTTGCAGAAGTCGAGCGATCCTTTTAAGAATAGGGATGTGGGCCTACTAAATTAATGATTGGGGCCACCTCTTGGCTGATTTGATCATTTTACTTTAATCGGACAATTGTGAACCCATAGTAGGGTCATTTCAAAAAAAAAAAAAAATAGAGCTTTCTATGGCATACATCTTCATTAACGCTGTGAGTTAATTTTGAAGTATTTCCTCTAGTGTGGTCCATTCGTGATGAGTTTTGCCATCATACTTAGACAAATTGCATGAAATTAAAACCTTATTCATGTGGATGGCTTCAATTTAGTTTAAGACTATCTAGTAGGCCTCACATAAGATGTGGGATTGGTTCAATAAATGGGTCCCTTACGCGGCTTTTTCTTTCTTTTATTTTATTTTCTTGCGAGGGGATCATTTAGCCATTAAGACTGTTGCCACCTCTATCGGGACCACTCCAGCGAGCTTTCAGTGTGCATCCGGCATCATTCCCTCCATTCCAGCGAGCTTTTGAGTATTTTTTTTAAAGATTTCCGACCACAATCTCCAACGTAGAAGTTATGATGGCCAAAGGGAGTTTAGGTTAGGATAATAGTGGGTTTTTTTCATTGATGGGTATTAATGATGTGAGTTTGTGAAAGGGAGGAGGGTGTGGTGGTTCTCTTTATAATTTTTATTTTTATTTTTTAATGGGAATAAAAGGTGAGAGTTTGTGAATATGATGAATTTTGTAATGAAATAATGTTGTAATTGATGAATTTTGAAATGAAAGAATGTTGTGATAGATGAATGTTGAAATGGATAAATGTTGTAATTGATGAATGTTGTAGTGAAAGAATGTTGAAATGGATGAACGGTCTATGTGAGTGCAGATCCCATGAAAAAAGACCCACTTTTAGGCAATCAAATGGTGTCCAAATGAAGTTATTTCAAACCCATTTGAAAGTTCATCAAAATACCTTTTTAACAAATACAAGATCAACCAAATCGGACATGTAACAAGGGAGTTATGACCGTTTTAGTTAGGTCTGCGAATGATAGTAAGTATCGATGAACGACAATAACTTTGGGCCCACTTTTGGACAATCAAATGATGTCTAAATGAAATGATTCCATAACCATATGAAAGTTTATTAAATTAACTTTCTAACAAGTATAAGATCACCCAAATAAAAAATATAAGAAAGGAATTATGATCATTTTTGTCGATATATACTGACCATCGTCAACTTCTACATTCTACTACAACTATACAAGGGGACAACTTGACAAATGGGCATTTTCGTCTGGAAAATACTAAACAGTGCCTAAAAAAACTATAAAAAAGGCTTCTAATAGAGGGGCTAACGTTAAAGTTAAGGGCTCTTTCAACTAATATCCCCTCCCCATGTAGTGTGATTAGGGCTGTGGACCATTAGCACTGGTATGCCCAAACCGCTTTTAACGTTTCTGGTCCCATCATAGAACGTGCCTAGGCCTGTCAATGGATGCCCGGAATTGCAGGTACCCGATGAATATGTCCCAAATTTAACAGGCCCGGGTCTCTTTTTGGACCCTACAAGAAGTCACGACGTTTTGGATTGTCTCAAATTGAGTTCAGCTCGGGTCCATCGAAATATTTTTTCTTATCAGTTTAATATCTGATAAGAGCCTCATGATATTAAATTAATTTCTCGTGGCGAGGGTCCACCACACCAGCTTGCTGCTGGGTTCCTCATGTGTTGCCCGGTGTAACAGTTTAGTGGGTGAGGCGCCTATTGTGGGGGCCATCTTTATGTATGTGCTGCATATTCACGCTCTCCATTGAGCCAAAAATTAAAGTAGATACAAATCTTAGGTGGACCACATCATAGGAAACTGTTGTGATTGAACTCCAACCATTAAAAACTTTCTAGGGCCCACCATAATGTTTATTTGACATCCAACCTATTGATAAAGTCACACAGACCTTGAGGAATTGGGAACATCAGCTTGCTCCAAAACTTTTGTGGCCCACAAGAAGTTTTTAATGGTCAATTACCACTTTTTCCAGTGATGTGGTCCACCTGAGTTTTGGATCTGGTTCGGTTTTGGGTTCATGCCCTAAAATGAGCTGGAAAAACGGATGGACGGCATAGATATGAGGTGGGCCGCACAGTCAGCGTCTTCAACTACTAAGCTGTTACCCTGCCATCACCTAATCCGCGCCGTGTTCGTCGATTGCCAGGTTTAGCGCACAAAACGGATTAAAAAAAAAACAACAACAATAGGACCAGTTAAAAATCAGATTAGGTAGGCTCAAAGTGGCGTGCGGTTAAAAATCAGATTAGCTAGGCTAAAAAGAACGTCCAGTTGGTTTTAAAAGTAGTCTTATATGTTAAAAGTACCTTTTTTTGAAGAGGTTTTCAATTACATACCCATTTAATTTAAGTAATTTTTATCTGAGTACCTTGCATTGGGGCGGGCCACATCGCCATGTTTATATGAAATGCACTCTGACCATCATGTGCATCACCCGTGTTAGGCCTAGGGCTTAAAAATCAGCTCCATCTATGGTTCAGGTGGATCTAGGGCTCTCAATGGGTTGGATCTGGATCGGATCTAGTTGGATCCGGCTCCAAGTCCATATATCTGTAGACGGATTCGGATCGGATTCAGATCCAACTCGGATCCAAAAGGTAATATCCATATCCGATCTATTTATAAATTGTTAGATCCATTTCCGATCCAAAATCCATATAACCATCAGATTCGGGTCAGACATAGGTCCAAATCCATCCCCATTACAAATTTAAAAATATATATAATATAATATATTTAATTTAGTTGAAAAATGATGCGAATCCCACTATTTACTGTGGTATGGTCGACCTAAGAGTGGCATATCTCAATTTTGAGGCATGGTCTAAAATAATTTGAAAAACAGATGGCCTGCATGAATATAACATATACAATAAGGTGACAATGAGTCGGATCTTAATCGGATTCGGATCGAACTCGAATATGTTCCTGCAAATCCAAATCCGGTCCATTTAAGTAATCGAACCTATTTTAAGATCCAAATCCGGTCCATTTATGTCACGCCCCGAAAATCAAGTGTCGGGCAGTCCACGGCTCCCGACTCTTCTGAGGTGACTGTATTTTGTGGAAGTATAGTTTAATGGCACAAATCGATGGCATCAACTCATAAATAGATATTTAAGCTAAACAGTGTATAATTCAGTTTGAATTCAAAGTGTAAATATATACAATTATCCACATAATTAAGAAGTCCACTCAGCTGGGGCTCAATTTTATACATGTACAATGAAGTCTTTAAGAATATCGACCCAAGACGTCCAATTCAAGGCAGAAAATGAAACGCATGACATAGGTAAGCCAACAGGTCCTGCATCTCATGCATCAAGTGGCAGCAACTCCTGCATCAAAATAACTGGTTGGTGTTTTAAAACACCCCCCAGGTGGGAGTGAGTAATCATACTTAGTGTTACCATTCCCTAAGTTAAACATATCATCAACACAATCAAGTACAAGTAGTGAAGCATAAAAAATGGTGGGGTTCTCACACCTACCACCCCAGCATCAACGGATAGCATAACCTTACAATTAAGTTCTTATTCTAGTTGAATAATGCATGCAGTCATGATATGCAAATGTTATGTTCCGGAGAAATAAACGGTGGGGTTATCACCCAGCAGCAGCATCAGACCAATGCACGTGAAAATGTGATGCATGCATGTTTAACAAGTATTTATTTAATCCCATATTCAATCAACAGTATTGGCGAAGCCAGAATACCTCAATTCTATCAAGAGTCTTACAAACAGGAACACGACCGACAGGAACGCGACCGAACACTGGACAGCGAGGAAAGCCAGACACTGGATAGTGGCCTTACCGAACACTGGACAATGCCAGGTCGAGGTACCCTCTACCAGGCCGGCACCCATCGCCAGGCCAGGGCGTCCTATGCCCGGCTCCTAGAATCCCAATTTAGGTCTGTCACCCAACATAACTGAATAATGAATCAAGTGGTAAGGGTCTCGATGCCCTAGAATGTCATATGCATGGTAATGGGTCGTCACTCAAGATCAATGATGTTAGGCTCGTCATCTAGCATCGGTGCTTAAGACTCTCGATAAGACCATCATTACCGGTCAAAGACAGCACAAGCATAGTTACTCATATACCATGTCTGGCCCATGAGCTTCAGTATGTAGGATTCAATGCTTAAGGCTATTGGAGGGCTCATCACCCACACCAGCCAAAGACAGCACAAACATAGTTACTCATATTCCATGTCTGGCTCATGAGACTTGATATGTACAGTTATAAGTGACTGCATAACAATGGTAATTGTGGTATTCGAGATTCTACAGAATATGTAACAATGATCATACAAATATGATTAACCCTGAAATTGACTGATCTGGTAGGCCGAGCGAAACATCAATCAAACCGGCGTAGCTAACGTCGGTCGATCATGTTACTCCCAAGTCGACCAAACAAGTCCGTGACGGCCAAACCCAACTAGGCAGTCAATAAATTGTGATTTTCAGAGAGTAATCCCAATCGTATTAATTAAATAATATACTAAGCATGTTGTGAAAGGAATAAAACATCATAGTATTCATTGTCTCAATCAGGCATAAAACCAAATAGTTGATATTCGATATACTTTATTTCATATATGGGCGTAAAATCAAACACTTGGCATGCTATTGCAGGCCAACTCATCAAATTCACAATCAGGCACTAGCCTGAGTGGATGGTAATCTACTTATTCAAGCATATGTGAACTTCTGTTCATTCAGGAATTTCATCAAACATTTGATATGCACAACACATCAAATCTCATATTTTCATAAAATCGATTCAAATAGGCAATTAATCCACACATCGAAGTAAGTATGTAATTAATCAATACATACAGAACATCAATCATCAACATAAATCATTCGGCACTTAACTTTGAATGAAATTCAAGAAAAACCCAATCTTCACTATTTGGAACCCTCATGGGCTGATAATAGCCAACTTCGAAGAATAGTCCTCACCTGTGTTGGTGAATCCACACGCTAACAACATCTAGAGCAACTGATTTGAAAGAAGTAGTGAAAATCCTACATAAATTCGAATAAAGATGGTTTTGAGAAAGAAAAGTCTGATTTGGGTTTGTAATTCGGAGTGTAGATCGGAGTATTACCTATGATTGATAGCTGGCATCGATCGATTGAAGAATTCGGCGACGCATGCGACGAATCCGGGAGAAATCCCCAATTCCTAGCTACCCAAATCCCTAATTTCATCTCAAATGAAATTCTCAGATGGAGCTGATTATTTATAGTTCCAGATGGCCCAAGATTGAGGCGACTCACACAACTCACCCTCTCTGGTCTTGATCTAAGTTATGCAGTTCGGGATAGGGTGTCGGGTATCTGATATAGGGGAAAGGTCAAGCCAACTAAGGCAATCGATTCCGCGTAGATTCGTGATCAACGGCCTACTAACGAACGGTCTATAGCTGTTCTAAGTTTTTGAGATACCAATTGGATGATTTAGAGAACAGAGTTTAGTGAATCCTTTCACTAGGTCATAGTGGGCATGGCTAGGTATATGATGTGATATACGGGGTGCATTTATTTGTAGGTTAAGGGCGGTTAATCTCATTCGTATGGTTTTACATGTCAAAAAAGCTATTTTGTCAAATCGATTTCTAAACTCAAGATAATCGAGATTTGATTCATTGATTAAGGTAGTCTAAGGTGGATCTGCATTACAAGTCGGTTATATAGGTTAATCCATTGTGATTTCAGTAAATCATAGATTGAGATCCATTAATCAACAGATTGGATGTAGGATTAGACAATTAAAAAGGAATCCGTAGTTATCCATGATATCTAACAAAGAATGTACGGTTAGATTGATGTGTCTAAATGTCTTACGAGGTTTCGATCAAATCGGATCGTCCAAACTAGGGTTTTCAATACAAATCTTCTAAAGTATTAGTTCTAAATCGGGCGTCTGCACTCTCAATTGATAATTAAATTAGAAAATTTCCTAAATGTGCTTGAGTACTCTTGAGGCTCGAGGATTGAAATTTCCAGAGTGTTACAATTTAACTAATCGGACCTATTTTAAGATCCAAATCCACATTATACGGATTTGGAATTAATCGGATCTCGGATCTGACCTGCTCCATTGAGAGCCCTAGGTGGATCATAAGATTAGAAATAGATTAGAAATAGTACAAGGCGACTCTCACCTCCCTAAACTGTTTCCCTTTTTATGGCTCACGGGTAGGTTTTATTGTTTGGCCTTAGGCGTAAATTTTGTTTTGGAATCTTATGGTTGGAGTGGTTCTTATATAATTATCATGGTGGAACTGTAAAAGTTAAAGGTGGAAACTTTATCCTAATTGTTTCTTTTAGTGTGGCCTACCTATACGTCAGCTTGATTTTTTTTATCCATGAGATTAACATTTCTAATTGTCAGGGTGGATGTTACATGCATATCCATGTAAACCCCATCAAAATCTAAGGGTGGGGATCCATAAGGCATTAAAATTTTTCTTTCTTTGTATTTTTTTTTCTTTTATTATTATTATTAAGGCCGGTTTTCCAACAGTTGTCTCCTTTGTTTTGTACAGTCAGTTAAGAGCATGAGTTATGGTATCCAATGGATAACTTCCAACCTATTAATCGAATAGAATATCTCACCCTTTCAATAGGTTGGCCCGCACAATAAGAATCAGCCGTTGAAAAACCAGCCCCATTTAGTTAGCCAGGGTTCTAGACCATATAATTTTTTTTTTTTTTTTTTTACCATTGATAAATAGTAAAATATAAGTGAGGCCCAATAAATAAGTAGATGTGACTGATTTTTGTATGAAGAAATCATCATGTTGATTCCAACCTATTGGACGGGTTGGATGTTGCAAGCATACGAAAGGTTGGAAGGTATCTTTTAGATGGACCATAATTTGCGGTCCAACTGGTTAAACATATAATCTTTTTTGGAAATATATAACCCCAAATTTAGGATGGCCCACATTGATTTTTTAAGGGGTCCACAGTTAGGCCTAGGATTAAAAAAATTAGGTTGACCCATGATTCAAGTGGGCTGCACCAAAGGAAACAGTTGGGATTGATATTCACCCTTGATTTCACAGGCCCCACCATGATGATTATATAAAAACCACTACAATCATTAGATTCCAAGCCATAATTTAGGCCCAAGGCCCAAGTGGACCACACTAAAAGAAACAACTTAGAGAGTGAGCATCGCCTGTACACTATTTCCCATCATATGGTCCACCTAAATTGTAGATGGGGTTGATTTTTGGACCCTGAGCGTAGCATGAGCAACACACTTGGTGCTCAAAATAAATTTCACGTAAACATGAAGCCCACCCAAGCCCTCCCATCCCTGGATGGTCGGACCTCTAAGCATTGGCCAAAATTGTGTGGGTCCCACTGTCATGTATTTGATCATCCATGCCGTCCATCCCTTTTCTAAGATCATGAGAGGGCATTGGCCAAAAAATGAAGTAGATCCAATCCTCCAATGGACCACACAGAGATGACTCTTGCATTTAGAGCTTTATGCATTTAATGCAACCCAAGCTTACTATTTGGTGTGGTCCATTGGAGCGTTGAATCTGCCTTATTTTTGGGCCCATATCCTAGAATGATCTTAGAAAAGTGATGGACAACATGGATAGTCAGATACATAACAATGGGCCCCATATAGATCTAGTAACACTAACTAAACTGTTCCCTCAGTGTTATCCTGACCGTGTGGTGCCCTCTTGATATTTTTTTATGAGTCTCGATCCTCTATTGGCTCCAAGCAGTAAAACCCTACTTGGAGCCTTTTCATTGGTCTACTTCGTCATCACATAGGTCTGCAATCATTTCACATCCTCAGTGCAACCTGGTTACACCTCATTGCAACCTCGTCATACTAAGGTCATACAGTATAACGTGGACCAATGAAAAGGCTCTAAGCAAGGTTTCCCTGCTGCTTGGAGGCCAAGGAGGATCTGGATTCTTTTTTCATATATCCATGCTGGCCATCTATTTTTCCATCTCATTTTAGGATGTGATACGAAATCCTAAGAAGATCCGAATCTAGGTGGAGAAACGGATGGAGAGGATATACAAAATATCACCCATGCTGACCACAATAGGGGTATCACCCACTAAGCTGACCACAATAGGGGTAACACCCACTAAGCTGTTCTCACCTAATTCGCTCTCGGTCACAACGCCTGGCCCCTGTCTCCGTTAAGAAGTGTAATGGAAGGCACTTAGACCATTGGTACTTAATTAAGGAGGTAGTTTAAAACCTTTTTGAAAAAAGTACTGGAATGTAAATTCCAAATTAATAGGCAGTAATTTATAGTCCGTGTACTCTAATTTATCCCATGAATGTGTCCGATGGTGTAAATGCTCTTATTTGTCCCGAAGCCAACTCAAAACCAACCAACGTTGCAACGTATACCCAACAGGTACCCGAACTCAATCATACATCAGTCTTAAAAAAAGAGATCCAGACCCTGCTGGCTCAGTTAGCCAAGCATGTGTACCAGGTTACCAACCCAAACCCGACCCCTAACACATCCCTGATCCGATGATCTTAACCATCTGATGAAAATGGATACTTACAGTCAACTGTCCACATTTTGGGGCCTCCTTACACCATAGCACCATGGGGCCTACAGGGTGAAGGATTCGGATCAGTGTGAATGTTAAAAAAAAAAAAAAAAACCTATTAGGTGGAGTAACCCAAGGATATATGAAGACAAACTCTACCCCCCTCTCAACTGATGTAGGACAAACCAACAATCACCCTCCCTACAGCAGAACTTGGGGCATGCAACACACATGTACGGGGGCCTCCTGGTCACATGGGCCTGGGGCATGGACCGGGTGGATAACTTAGGCTTTGATACTACTGTTGTGTCACACCCAAAAGGCTAACCTATTAGGTGGAGTAACCCCAGGATATATGAAGACAAACTCCGCCCCCCTCCCAACTGATGTGGGACAAGCCAACAATTCCTCTCCCCACAGCAGAACTTGAGGTGTGCAACACGCATGCACAGAGGCCTCTCCCTCTTCCCGCTCATGTGGGCCTGGGGCATGGACCGAGTGGAAAGCTTAGGCTTTGATACCACTGTTGTGTCACACCCAGAAGGCTAACTTAAAAAAATAACCTATTAGTTAGAGTAAACCCGGGATATATAAAGATAAATTCCCCCCCCCCCCCCCCAACCGATGTGGGACAAACCAACATGTTCCACATAAACCTGTTATTGGGTCCAATAGTAGCTTGTTGATCATAGTTCATTTCCTCTTCTTAGAAGTTTGTGCAAAAAGAACCCACATGAGCTTCACAATGAATAATGTGTTGTACATGAGTCGAACATTACCCCTGCTTGGTGCTCGACTCAATCACACCTACCCCTGCTCGTTACTCGACATGACTTGGCCGAGTCGAGCATGGCTCTGCTCAATCAACAGATCGAGCAAGTACGAGTCGAGTTTGAGTTTGAGTTTTCGAGCCGAATATGAGTTCGAATCTTTCGGGCCATCCCACCCATCCACCCATCCATCCACACATCTACCCACACACACACACACACACACACACACACACACACACACACACACACACACACATATATATATATATATATATATATATATATATATATATATATATATATATATAATATTTTAGGGGTAACCGCCCCTGGACAGTGCTTGGCCGGTGGCCTGAAAATTCAAGAAAAAAAGGAGGGGGGAAGGGGATTATCAGCATCGATTGTCGAGCGGACAAGTAGTGGATAGTAGGGCAGCTCGCCGGACAGGCAACGAAAAGGTAGTGGGTGAGGCGGCAACATTGTGTAGGGTGAGCTAACAGGTAGTGGGCAAGGGCAGGCACTAGGCGAGACGACAGCGCCATGCAGGGCACGTAGACAAGCAGTGGGGGTGGCCGGGCGTCGAGCTGAGAGAGAGAGAGAGAGAGAGAGAGAGAGAGAGAGAGAGAGAGAGAATGTGGTGGGTGGCCGGATGTTGAGCTTAGAGAGAGGAGGGAGGGAATGTGGTGGGTGGCCGGACATCATGCTTAGAGAGAGGAAGGGCGAGGGTTAGGGTTAGTGGGAGAGGGGGGCGCTTGGGTGAGAGTAGATTTATATATATATATATATATATATATATATATATATATATATATATATATATATATTTTAGGTATTTATACTCCTAGTTAAATGAGCAAGTCAAATCGAGCCAAGTTCGAGTTGAGTCGGGCCATGCTTGGTGCTCGACTTGAACTCATTCGAGCACCCAAAAAATGACTCCACTTGGCTCAAACTCACTTCCGATTCGAGTTAAGTCGAGCATTTTCAAATTGAGTCGAGCAAGTTTTTCAAACTTGCTCGACTCGAGTACAACTCTAGTGCTGGTATCGCTCATCATTCGACCTAAGATAGTTGGAAGGGGATTGCGTGGTGTGCCACACACTACCAACCTCCGTAGTGTGTTGATGTTAGTAAGTTCTGTGGGCCCACCAAGATGTATTTATTATATCCACATCGTTCATGCGTTTGGAAAGAATATTTTAGTAATTAGCCCCAAAAAATGATTAATATCCAAAGCTCAACTAGACCACACCACAAAAAGCATTCGGGACAATGATCAGCACCGTTGAAATATTCCTCCATCCAACCTATTCATAAGGTCATAAAGACGGGGATGAAGGGAAAGAACAAATATCATATTGATCTAAAAACTTTTATGACCCCCAAAAAGGTTTCAAGGGTAGACGTTCATGTTGGGATACGGGCGATCGACCTAGCAGTGGAAGCGAGCGCGGAGCAATCAAACGATGACAAACCACAATGGCAATCACACAAGCAAATCAACATATATAAGAAGCAATCTGAATTTAACGTGGAAAAACCCCCCACGAGTAAAAAACCACAGCACAAAGTGACACCGATCCACAATGAATTAGAAGTTACAAGAGCATGAAGAAAACTTACACCGGAATCAAGCCCACAAGAGAAAACCCAGGTTCTCCAAGAGGAAAACCAACATAGCCCTTCCTCTAAAGCTTTTTCTCTCAACCCTTGCATATAGGATACCCTAATTACAGTTTACAACAGCTTATATAGCAATAAACCCAAATTAGTAACATCTTACGCAAGAAATCTTGCAAGATAGGCTTTGCAGTCCGCGCACGGTTGGGTACCTGGCCCAAACTCGTCGGGCGCCCGACAAATTCAAAATCTATCTAAAGAGTTTCAACAGGAATCTAACCAATTTCGGGTGCCCACCTAGACCTCGTCGGGCGCCCGACCATCCATCGGGCGCCCGACCAACAGTGGTCAGGCCCCTTATAGCCCAGAAATAGTTCAATAATATAGATTTCTAGAAGCCAACCCGGATGTCCTTGGGCGGGCACCCAGCCAGAACCAATCGGGCGCCCAACATTCCTTGGTGTCCAAGATTGAAGGAAAAACCCCAACAATTCAATACCCACTGCGTCCTACAGTATGGCTCACTTGAGCTTTGGATCAATCTCATTTTTGAGCTAAAGCCTTAAAACAGTCTCGCCAAATGGACGGCCGGTTTAGATGTAAGTATGGTGGGCCCACATAACTTGGTGACGTCAACACACCATCGAGGTCAGTGGTGTGTGGCACACCACGCAATCAGTTTCCACAGTTGTCTGCTGCGTAGCGTTCTGACATGATCTAGACTGTTGATCTGATCGGCACTGCTTTGGATGTATGATACCTTGAAAATCTTCAAGATCCAAGGGGTCTAAACCTCACTATCAATTATCAGGAATTAGACGGCATGGAGCAATTACAAACATCCACATTTACAAAGGGCAAAAAAAAAAAAAAAAAAAAAAAAGCCACGACCTCGACGGTTGAATTTTTCAATATGCGATATTTACATTCACACGAGGAGCATAAGATCAACGGCTTGGACAGCAGTAGAAAGATCAAAGATTCTCACTTAGAAAAAGGGTTTTAGGAGGATTAGGACGTAAGCTGATGTGTTAAGTCCTAATCTGATGTGTTAAACACAGTTCCAAGCAGACCGGAAATTTTGATAAGAGATGGATATGTTCTCACAACCATATCCGACACATCACATCTCAATCATCGCAATGGATGGAAAATAAAAAATGTGGAAAACTTGCCAAAATACTCACCTGCCTTATCATCTCGTGAGTGCTCCATACCTTATCTGTCGTACAACACGTGTCAACGATATTGCAGACGGGCTCATCTGGGAGCTGATTACGTGTTGCTCGGTAACTCCTTAGTGGGTGTTAAGCTGACCGTTTGGGGCCCACCTCGATGTATTTATTGTATATCAACGCCGTCCATCTATTTTGATATCTCACTGTAAGCCTTAATACGAATCATTAAGAATATATATATCTCAGGTGGACCACACCAATGAAAAAGTGGTGATTGATCATTAAAATCTTTTTGTGGGCCACAAAAGTTTTTGGACCAAGATATTTTTATTTTCCCGGAAATAAATATTATGAAAACCTTACGATGAGCCCTTTGTAAGTTTTTAATGATGGGTGATCAATCACTACTGTTTCCTAAATGGGCTGGAGAAACGGATGGACGGCATGGATATAAAAAAAAATCATCAATGTGGGCCCCACGGCAAGGGTAACATCCACTAAGCACCTAATCCGCTCCCGGCTTATCTAAGCACATGCCTCACAGAAATCGGAGATATGCCACGGCAGAGACAGAAGCCTGGGTATGGTAGAACTATCTCTACTTGCACACGTGGTGGAGCGATGCATTATCTGAGCAGTCCATCTAGTAGCACCAACAATGGATGGTATAGATAATTTTATTAGTCGCTTTTCGGCACTTCCTCTTTCTGAATGATGACCGTCCAATATTTTTGTTTACTACTTTCCGTTAAAGGCCATCGGTTAGATAACCATTGTCATCTGATTGGATATCTATTTTCATATATTTCCATTCACAGTACAGGAAATCATATGAACGGTCCTGATTGGTGCAAAACCTTGCCATGTATGATGTTTAGATAAAGCTCTACCATACTCGGTTCTGCCGGCTCTACCCGATCTTTTTATTTTTTTCACATTAGGCATGGATACTGCAGCCCACGTGTTATTCTAGAGGATGTCCGCTCGGGAGCGGATTACGTGAGACCGGCCTCACCCAAGACGGTGCGGCCCTTACCGTGGGGTCCACCTTGATGTATGTATATATTGTGTATCCACACCGTCCGTCATCCGTTTTTAGGTATCATTTTATGGCATCATACCAAAAATTAATCATATAAAATAATCAGGTGGACTATACCATAGGTCACATAAGCCTAGATGAAAGGAAAAAACATATATCACTTGGAACCATAACTTTTGTGGCCCATTAATGGTCAATTGCCGCTGTCTCCTGGTTTATGGTCCACCTGATAATTGGATTTGATTCATTTTTATGGTCAGTTTGGATACCACCAAATACGTTGCTTTTCTTGCTGATGTCAGCAGTTAAGTAACTTATTTGAGATAAGTTAGCCTCATTAATAAATAATGATCATTACTTATTTGCTGAAAATTTTCAGTATTTTTATTTTGCTTTTGTACCTTTTCAGCAACGGCTAAAACAAGAGGCGCTCGACTGCTTGTCCATAGCAGTAAAAGTGCTGATTTTCGTGGCAACTGCCCAGCTCACATCGACCATCCAGCTTGTTGGGCCCACTGATATATTTGATCCACACCGTCCATTTTGTTTGGATGTGAGTGGGGATAGCATGTGAAGCAGATCTAAACCTCAAGTGGAGCCCACATCAAAAAGCAACGATGATAATGATGACACCGTTGAAATTTCCTTGGGCCCAGCGTGATGTGTTTTACTCATGCCATCATCTATTTTTCCAACTAGTTTTGAGTGGCCCATTGCGTAGTGGGGCCACATGCTGTGCACATGAAATCAACACCGCCCACCCTTGTTGGTCCATCACAAAAATGAAATAAAATTCAATCTCAAATAGACCACACCTTAGGAAACAGTGGTCATTGACGCCCACCATTGGTTGGTCCTAATGATGTGTGACCCATATCCAAGGCAGGCCCTGCATGATGGATGACCCACATTAGAGGTGGGCCCCACATTTGGGACGATCCACATTAAAGGTGGCTCTACATGATGGGAAGTGGATATTGATGGTGGGCCCACTTGATGGATGACCAACATTAAAGGTGGGCCCTACATAAAGAACGGTACAAATGGCTCACATCTAAGGTGGGTCATACATGATGTATTGTCCACATCAAAGGTGGGGCTCCAAATGATGGATGGTGGATGTGCAAGGCCCAAACAGACTTGGGGAATGATGTTAGAAACAAATATACTCTCTACTTTTTGGTTGATAAGAATAATCTTTACCAAACATACTTATTTGCAAATTAAGTAGAAATCAAGATAAGTTATTTATATGATAAGTACCTTATCTTAAGTAAGAGTCTGGATCCTCTGCTCATATTAGGCAGAGAAATCCTACTTTTCACCTCTTTGAGCTGGACTCTATTCGATATAAGCAGAGGATCCGGATTCCTTAAGTAACTTACAATGCAAACAGGCCCTTAGAGCCCATTTGGATCATAAGTTGCTTGAGATAAGTTATGCCACAAGTAGCTTATTTTAGTTTCTACTTACTAAGAAAATAAGTATGTTTGATAAACAACATACTTATAAACTTTTCCTCTCTTTATCTCTCTAGAAAAGTTAAAAAGCTAAAAAAAATGAGCTAAAGTGCTTATATGTACTTGAAAGGAAAAAGTTTATCCCTCTAGAAAAGTTAAAAAGCTAAAAAAATGAGCTAAAGTGCTTATATGTACTTGAAAGGAAAAAGGTTACTTATTATTGGCCATAAACCATACTTATCTTAATTAAGTTACGCCGTAAATAGAAAAAGTAACTTATTTGGTAGTATCCCAGGCCCTTATTTAGAGTAACGCCCTAGAATGATCTGGTAAAACGGATGAGTGGCGTGGCCATAGAATACATACATCAATCAAGGTGGGCCCCAAACTAAAGGCGGCACCGTCTTGGGAGAGTCGGGGGTCTCACCCAATCCGCTCCCTGTGCGCTCACGGCCGCTGTCAGCTGCACGTGTTGCTACATGGAAGACGAGTTTCTGTGCGCAAACGTTGCATCAGGTGGGCCCAAGTGTATACGACCTGTCCCGCCAGTCTGATGGGTCTTGTTTGTACATACATGAGCAGATCAACCTGCTTTTTCCCGAGGCATCAGCGATGGACGCGGATTGGGTACTACCGCACCTATGCAAAGCTAGGCACAGGCAGAGGCTTTGAGGGTCCCACCATGATGTATGGTTTTATCCACACCGTCCATCCATTTTCCCATGCCATTTTAAGGAAAATAAGTCACATCCAATGCTCAAATTGACGACACTGGGGGAAGAAACAGTGATAATGACGTCCACCCTTGAAACGTTTCTAGGGCACACCCTGATGCTTGTTGACCTCCCAACCTATTCATAAGGTCACGTAGATCTGAATGAAGATGAAACACAAATATCAGTTTGACCCAAAACTTGGATAAGGACCCACTCGGTCGTCTACTTAAGCCTTGGATCTGCCTCATTTTTGCGCCTGTACCCTAAAATGGTATGGCAAAATGGATGGACGGTATGGATAAAATCCATACATCAGCCTTGGATCTGCATCAGTTTTGCGCATGTACCTAAAGTGGTACGGCAAAATGGATGGACGGTGTGGATAAAACCATTCATAACGGTGGCCCCTCAGAGCTTCTGTCTGTGCCGAGCTTGGGACAGGCGTAGTACCCAATCTGCATCCATCAACACACACGTGTGACCCACCGAAGAACTGATAACCTGATAGGGTCAGTTTTTTAAGGGTGAGGATCACACATGCCGGGAGAAGATTAGCCTCACTGCAAGGCCACATCATCTGTTGGGTGACGACCCAGCCTCACCAAATTATTTCCCGTGTGGATAAGATAGAGGGAGGCATTGGCCAATAGAAAATCTCTTCCGGATGCCGGAAGAAGCGGAAGCGGATTGGCTGGTGAACCTACACCACCGACTTTGCTGGTGTATTGATGTCAGCAAGTTTTGTGGGCCCCACCAAGAGGTATGTGTTATATCCAAACCGTCTACTCATTTCTCGTGGTCGTTGTAAGGACATATACCAAAAATGAGATGGATTCAAATCTCAAGTGGACCACATTTGCAGAAAGCAGTGGAGATTGAACATCTACCATTGAAACCTTCTTGGCAATCACAGAAGTCTTTGATTAATCTGATATTTATTTTTACCCTTCATCCAGGTCCTTGTGACCTTATGAACAGTTTGGATGGAAAATAAACATCATTGTGGGGCCCATAGAACCTTAGCCTTCTTTGGACCGTTTGTACAATCACGGTGCTCAAGGACTGACACTGTAGTCTGCGTGCTCCACGTACCCTACACCAGCAGTGTAGGGTTCACCAGCTAATCCGCTTCCTTAACATGTGAACCGGACTAATCATTTATGCCAGTGGATGGCCCAAAAATGTTCCTGAAAGCCTCCTGCTTTGATCTAATGTGACCGACCGATCAACCAACTTGTTGGTGGTCTTCATGCGTGAAGAATAGAGGCGTCCAACCAATCCTAGAAGTACGTCCCACCACTTACCTACTAAAATGAAAAAAAAAAAAAAACAAAACAAAAACGTGTATAGTGTGACAACTTGGTATACCAGGCATTAGGCAGAAGCACGTCCCTGTCCACCTGATGAGTGGACGACCTGGATTACACGGTCACCCAAACCTAAAAATTGTACAGGGCCCGTTTGGACGCAACCACGTGAAAAAAGGGCTTTCCTGCCCGTTTTGTCTGTAGACTCACCAAAGACCACCAATCTGATTGGCTTGTGGTAAGTGAGCTTTGTAGCACCTATTTTGATGAGTGAAGGATACTTGCATTGCCCAATATGTACCGGCTTCGTTCATAACTTACAGGGCTGTTTCGGCCCAAGCAAAGATGTGACGATCCACCAATACTATGTACCGGGCCTTACAATCAATGACATGGTGGTGCCTTGTGATTGTGGCTTAGCCCAAACATGGCCAAAAGCGTGGTGGACAACTGCTGGGGTAATTCAACTTGGTCAGAGCAAGTGAAGGCCAATCACTTCGAATGGTTCATGGCTTTCCCAAAAGCAGGCTGGACATAGGCAGGGCAAGGCTGGCTCATATCATTAGATATAATGGTGACGGTCACTTTGCAATGGAAATGTGGATCTCAACTCTTATGAAGCACAATCCTAAGGTTAATTCAACCAATATGGGAATGTGAATCTCAACTCTTGTAAATGAAGGTGGGAGGACAAAGTTAAGACAACAAAGATAGTTGGGAAAAGAGGAAAGAAGAAAAATGTCCAACAATGCATTAAGCTGGTGTTTTATAAGCACTGAAATATATAATTGTTTCCAATCTAGCCATTAACCCAAAAGATAGTTACAAAGGTGCATTGGTAATTCTCCTAATAGAATGTTTCCAAGATTAATCGGCCACTATTCAATGTGAATCTCAACTCTAGTTGCATTACTACATCGCAGATAACAAAGGTAGTAGAGAAAAGATAAAAGAAGGGAAGAATATGTTTTCCTCTAAGGGTTAGCCATTAAGCCAAAGACTAGTTAAAAACTGTTGGGATTATCGGTCAGTGGAAGCACAGTAAAGAATCAAACAATCACTATACAAAAATCAATCGTACACGCACATAATGCAAAGATAATCTGATTCTTACATGGAAAAACCCTTGCGGATAAAAATCATGGCACAAAGCGACAACAACACTATAAATATCAAAAGATTACAGAACTAATTTACTCACAAGCAAACCCGGAAGATGAACAAAGCTCTCACAATCCTCTTCCCAAACCCTAATCTCGAATTACGACACCTTGGTATTAATTAGGATACCTCTAAACACGAATTGAAAGTGTGTATATAAGCCTCCAACCGAAAATAGAAACAAATTGTGCAAGATCGCACACCTCCTCTTATACACACGACCGGTCAGACCCTATTGGCCGGCTGATCGAGCACAACAAAAACAATCCAGTGAAATCTACATTAAATCAACCTATTCAACCTCTTAATTCGACCGGTCGGGACCTCCATCAGACTGGTCGACTGATCGGTCTGGATGCCCAAAATATGTCTAGAGACTACACTGCCTGCCTAAGTCAAAATTGGACCGGTCGGCCCAGATTGTCTGATCGGTCCATGACCTTGTATCAGCAAACTTTAAAGTCTCCACCAACTAAAACAAGGGGCCAATGAATTTAGATAGTAATAAAGAATATTAAATATATGGACTGTTATGTAGTAAAAGGAAAGAGAAAAGCCTAGCCATTGGAAGAATGCGAGATGTGCATCCATACAACTTGTACCGGATCGGCCTGAGTTGCTGCGAATGTGAAAACACAGCCCAGGCACCCACCATACGTGCATGCCAGCATTCTCTCTAGAAGGGTTCAAAGCCTTTAGAATCCCACACACATACATGTGTCTCGCCTGCTAGCCCCTAGGCGTTTCAACAGCAGGTCTCAGGTTCAAGAGCTAAGGAGACACACTAACCACCACTAGTGGGTGGGTGTATCGTGTGACTAAACAAAGTGGGTGTGTTGCCCACCTAACAGGGCGGGTGTGTTGCATGACTAATTTAAAAAAAAAATAAAAAAAAAATAATCCACACCAATACAAGTGCGTGTCCACATTACCTGAAGTAAAAAAAAAAGGTTTTTACTCTGGTTACCATTTGGATACATGTATTCCAAGAGTAAAAAATAGATAATGAGTGTTTTCATGGGCATAATTAAAATAAGGAATCAATTTTTATAATTTTGTTTGGATAACAGATGGAAATCTCATATTTAATTTTTTATTTCAGAAAATTCTAGCAATGAAGAAGTACGACAAAATCTTCACTTTCCTTTTTATCCAAACATCTTAAACTACTGCATTAATCAACAACCGATTCCTATTTTTTATTGATTTTCGTGGAACCATTGATATAAAAAAAAAAAAAAGAAGAAGCTTGGTTTTGAAACACCACATGACACAACAGATTCCTATCGCAAATGGGTGTTATTACTTTTTTTTTTTTTTTCATTATTTATTTATTTTACAACTTGGGTTATGCAAGAAGACAAAGGAAGCTAAAAACAAGAAATGGCATTTTCTAATGTCATCCCATGCTTATCTTGGTGATGTAGCCTTCCATTTATACATATTTTAGAAGTAGCATTCAAAATGACAAGTTAATTGAGACTGACAAGTGACTATCATTTCATAGGATAAATTTTCTCATTTTTAATAACCTTACATTCTATCTGCCAATTTTAAAGGGGAAAAATTTAGTAGGGCCCAATCTGCAATGTATAGATGATTACCTTGGCTTCACGATAGATGGCATCATTTCTATCATTGGGGGTGCTGCGCCATGTGTACGGCCGTGATAACATATGAAACAGAAGAGGTACTCTTTCTTAAGCTTGCCTTTGGCTCATAGTCTATAATGACACCATGAAAGGTACTAGTCTCTGTAAATTTTCCATATAATGACTCCAGAGTTTGATTTGGAAGGGAAAATCTTTCATGTCCACATGACTATTATTTCATGATTTTTAGAAATTCTATTTTTCTCGCAAGACGCCAGCTACAGTTGTTACATGAGAGTTGCTGTAACACAAAGTGACCATTATGGCTGGATCCACTACACATGCGTGTAGGTTAAGCTAAACATACACAGAGGGTAATTTCATATTTACACAAAGGAGTCACAAAAAGACAAAAAGAAAAACCTACTCGTAGCATCCGCCCATCTACCTACGCAATGATTACATGCACAATTACCTCTTTTATCATATAACATTCACAGTCATTTCCAACTAATGACTGTATTTTTTTTTTTTTTCACAATAGAGATTATGTTATTTTATAATGTAGTCTAGGAAGGAAAAGGCATTTGTGCTACCTCCACTGAAGTGGATTACCAAATGGTAGCCATAGTTAAACCATTTATTCATCAACTTCTCTCAATAAAGATGGTGGGCAGCTGATCAAGGGTTGAACACGAATGGGTTGCTATTTTTAAGATAAGTTCAGTGCCACTAGAAGCAAGTTTTAAGTGTACTAGCTCTTAGAGGAGAATATTCCTAAGGTTAATCAGCCACTCGCAATATTCCTAAGGTTAATCAAAGTAGGAGGACAACTCTCAGACAACAAAGAGAGTCGAGAAAAGAGGAAAGACGAGTAGACAATGTTTTTGTTGGGTGCGTTGCACAAAAACCTTAGGATCTCGCCCTCCAATACACACAAATTATAGGATATAATAATGCAATAATCAAAGATAAAACATTAACCACACGACACAGAGTTCTTACGTGGAAAATTAACCCTCGAAGAGGTAAAAACTACGGGACCTCGTCCAGACAAACAATCCACTATCTCAGATAATCGTTTACAACCGATCACAAGCACACACCGCTTGGATCAAACCTTCTTCACTCAAGTAGGAGTGGATAAACAACAAGAGAACAATAAGATTAGAGCGATCTCACCGATCTTGAGGACGTAGAAGTGCTGAGTCGACGGTTGTGCAGAAGAACTCCCTCTTTAAGCAACTACTCCCTTCTACAAGCTTCCTCTCTCTCTTTTTTCTATTTTTCTCTCCTCTTTTTCTCTTTTTTTTTCTCTCTCACCTTGGACGTGCTAAACCCCTATCAGGAATACCTAATCCCATTTTAGAACTTCCTTAAATAAAGAACCAGAGGAATTAAACTCAAAATAGGAAACTGCGCATGAGTAGCTCGCGTTGGGTCGGGCGCCCGGCCAGTGGATCATCTGTTGCACAGCACGCCAACAATGCCGGTGAACCGAGATCCAATCTCCGGTTTCACCCAAAAATGATAAACAGGAAGTAATAATAACTAAAAGTTAAAATCACATAAATCAACAATCTATAAGACAAAATTTACGTGAAAAAACCCCAACAAGAGTAAAAAACCATGGTGCAAAACTCCACTATCAAGAAAAACAAAGTTACAAGTAATACACTTAACTTCTCCTATGCTCCCATGCACAGAGATGGCCCTTTTACTAATCCTCTCGCCTTTTTCTCACCTTGGACGTATAGAAACCCTAATCCTATAACCTAATCCCGGTTTACACCCCTTTATATAGTAAACCCCGCAATTAGAACACAATTTAGGAAACCCCATACTTAAGTCTGCGGCCGGTCGGGCGCCCGGTCATAACTGGGTCGGGCGCCCACCCATTACAAAAAACGTCTAGCAACAAACAGCATAAAACAGTGTATTATCGGGCGCCTGGTCACTTTGACCGCTGGGCGCCCGACCGTTCATAAAACAGTCTAGTGGCATATGGTAGAAACTGTATGAATGTTGGGTGCCCGATCATGAGACCGTTCGGCACCCGACCATGGTTTGGTGTGACTGGTCTCCACACTCAACAATCTCCCACTTAGAGACACATCACCATATGATCCTTCGTCTTCTACATCCGGAGTGCACCACCTCCCAGTCTTCAAGCCTGAAGACCAATCAAAGCTGAACAGAGCTTCAACTTCTCCTATGTGACAGCCTTGGTCAACATATCTGCAGGATTCTCACTTGTATGAATCTTCTCCAAAGCAATCGATCCATCTTCTAGTAACGAACGTATGAAGTGATATCAGATATCAATATGCTTGGTCCTCTAATGAAAGGTTGAATTCTTAGCCAAGTGTATTGCATTCTAACTGTCACTGTACAGCTTGCAATCTGCTTGCTTCTTTCCCAACTCTTCCATAAAACCTTGCATCCATACCATCTCCTTGCACGCTTCTGTAACTGCAACATATTCTGCTTCTGTTGTACTAATGGATACTATCTTCTGTAACTGAGAGATCCAACTGACTACGGCACTTCCCAGGGTAAAGACATACCCCGTAGTGCTCCTTCTGCTGTCGATATCCCCTACCAAATCTGAGTCAACGTAGTCTTGTAGCTTGATTTTTGATCATCTATAACACAACCCTACATCCATAGTACCTACCAAGTATCTGAGGATCCACTTCACAGCTTCTCAATGTTTCTTCTCGGGGTTGTTCATGTACCTGCTAACAACTCCTACTGCTTGAGTAATATCTGGCCTCATGCTAACCATAGCATACATGAGGCTCCCTATAGTTGACGCGTAAGGGACCTTAGCCATCTAGTCCCGTTCCTCCTACATCTTAGCTCCTTGCTCCTTAAAAAGCTTGAAGTGGTTGGCTAATGGAGTGCTAACCGGCTTAGAACTTCCCATGCTGAATCGATCAAGTACCTTAGCTATGTACTTTGCCTGTGACAAAACTAGTTTCTTGTTTTCCCTGTCATGCTTTATCCTCATGCCTATGATTTGTTTTGCAGCTCCTAAATTCTTCATTGCAAACTCTCTAGACAGTTGTCTTTTCAAATCTGAGATGTCCTTCATGCTTGATCTGGCCACAAGCATATCATCAACATACAGAAGAAGGATGATGTACGACGTATCAAACTTCTTCAAGTAGCAACAGTGGTCTGCATGACATCTCCTGTACCCGTTTCCTGACATGAAATTATCGAACTTCTTATACCACTGCCTCGGGGCCTGCTTCAAGCCATATAGACTCTTTTTCAGTCTACACACCTTGTTCTCCTTTCCTGATGCCACGTATCCTGTCGGCTGATGCATGTATATCTCTTCTTCAAGGTCTCCATGAAGAAAGGCTGTCTTAACATCTAGCTGCTCTAGATGTAAGTCCTCTGTAGCCATTATACTTAAGACCATGCGAATTGTAGACATCTTCACCACAGGTGAAAATATTTCTGTGAAATCGATACCTGCCTATTGTTGGAACCCTTTCACAACCAATCTAGCCTCGTACCGTTCCGAACCATCGTGCTCCTCCTTCAGTCTGTAAACTCACTTGTTATGAAGAGCTTTCTTATCCTTGGGTAGAGTGACTAGCTCCCACGTACGATTAGACTCAAGAGAGTCCATCTCATCTTCCATAGCTTGCTCCCACTTAACCCGCATATCTGACCGTAACGCCTCTTCAAAATACTTTGGCTCACCATTATCTGTCAGTAGTAGATAATGTAAGGAGGGTGAGTATCGGACCTTGGGTCTCCTTTCCCAAGTAGACCTCCTCACAACCGGTGTCTGCGGCTCTACCTCATCATGCTCCTGTGCATGTTTGTCCTGTGGCACTGTAACACCTGTGTTCGGTAACTCTTCCAACTCTACAAATTCCTTCTTATCGGCCTTATTTTGCTTTTGCTGCATACTATCCTTATGCATCACTTTTTCATTGAAGACTACATCCTTGCTTCTGATGATTTTTTAGTTCTCAGTATCCTAAAACCGGTAGCCAAAAGTCATTCTGCCCATAGCCTATAAACGTGCACCTTCTGGACTTCGCATCTAGCTTGTTTTTGTGCTCTGCATCAATGTGAACATAAGAAGTGCAACCAAACACTCTGAGATGTGCAAGGTTCACCTCTTTTTTAGTCCACGTTTCTTCTGGTAGCCCACCATCCAATGGTGCTGAGGGATTTCTATTTATGAGATATACGGCAGTATTCACAGCATTTGCCCAAAAGGTCTTGGGCAACCCTGCATGTAGCCTCATGCTCCTAGCGCGCTCAAGGATGGTCCTGTTAATGCGCTCGGCCACACCGTTCTGCTGCGGTGTCCCTGTAATCGTTTTCTGATGTTTAATTCCATTTGCTGCACAATACTCCTCAAATCTCTTGTCACAGTATTCTCCCCCATTATTCGATCTGCGACACTTCACAGTTTTACCGGTCTCATTTTCTACCATAACTTTTCACTTCTTAAATACTAGCACCATAAATGAAAGAAACAAAATAACGTTTCACCTCAAGGTCTCATTTGCTCGGACACATCCGATTTGTGCTTTAAGAAATAAACCCATAGTTTTCTACTAGCACCATAAATGAAAGAAACAAAATAACGTGAACCACTAAGAGATGATACCTGTGCCGGTCCCCACACATCAGTGTGTACAAGCTCAACAGATGTGTCTTTGGAGCGTGTCCTGTCTTCTTGAAACTTACCCTCTTCTGCTTGCCATACACGCAATCTTCACAAAATTCTAGATCGATTGCCTTCAACCCTGGTAGCTTCTCCTTTGACAGTATCACTTTCATCCATTTCTCACTTATATGTCCTAACCTCTGATGCCATAACTGCCCGTTCACTCCAGTTGATGCGACTGCGAGTGAACTATACGATCCGGAAGTCACATACAAGGTACCTTCTTTCTTGCCTCGAGATATTACCAAGGCACCTTTTGTGACCTTCCATGCATCGCTCGTGAATGTCGTCACATATCCGGTATCGGCCAACTGTCCCACTGAGATCAAATTCCGTCTCAAACTCGGTACATGTCTTACATCCTTCAACTTCAAGACCGTTCCGTCTTTCTGACTTAAGTGAACGTCTCCCTTGCCAACAATATTGCATGGCTTATCATCGCGCAGGTAGACTCTTCCGAAGTTACCTGACACATAATCATGAAGAACTTCTTTTCACGAAGTGGCATGAAACGAAGCACTCGAGTCTATAACTCAAGACTCATTCCACGCATCAAAAGACAAGATCAACGCCTTTGTGTCACTCTCCTCAGATAAATTCACTGAATCCTTCCCACCTTGAGAGCTTCCTTCTTGTTTCTTAAGCGCCCTGCAATCACGCTTCATATGCCCCTTCTTCCCGCAATGCCAACACCCGTCATTGTCTTTCGGTCCCTTGGACTTATTCCTTGACTTAGAACGCCCATGTTTATTGATACCTTTGTTTGAAGATCTTCCTCTTCCTTCAACATTTAGAGCATTCCCTGAATCCCCTGGTGCCTTCCTTCTAGATTCTTCGCTTAGAATTAGACCGACCACATCATCGAATTTCAACTTCGAAGACCTTGAGGAATTGCTCACGGCAATCACGAAACCATCCCAACTGTCTGGCAAACTGGACAAGATTAATAGTGCCCTGAACTCATCATCAAAAGTGATGCCAACGGATTTCAATTGGCTCGTGACTGTATTGAACTCGTTTAGATGTTCAACCACGCCTCCACCATCTGACATCTTCATGTTGAATAGCTGTTTCATAAGATTAACTTTGTTGGATGCCGAGGGTTTCTTATACATCGTAGCCAAAGCCTGCATTAATTCTTTTGTGGTCTTTACTTTGGATATATTGAAGGCAACGCTCTTAGATAAAGAGAGTCGGATCGTTCCTAAAGCCTTCCGATCCACTAAAGCCCATTCATCATCTGTCATCTTTTCTGGTTTCTTCTCCTTTCCTCCTAGAGGAATGTAGAAGTCCTTCTAATACAGATAATCCTCCATGTGCATCTTCCAGAAAGAAAAGTTTGAACCATCAAACTTCTCAATTCTATTTTTCCCATCTTCGGTCATCGCTCCCACTTGAACTAAACCAATAGCTCTGATACCAGTTGTTGCATAGCACGCCGACAACGTCGGTGAACCGAGATCCAATCTCCGGTCTCACCCACAAACGATAAACAAGAAGTAATAATAACTAGAAGTTGAAATCACACAAACCAACAATCCACAAGATAGAATTTACGTGGAAAAACCCCAACAAGGGTAAAGAACCATGGTGCAAAACTCCACTATAAAAAAAAAATGAAGTTACAAGCAATACACTTACCTTCTCTGTTACGCCTCGAAAATCAAGTGTCGGGCAGTCCGCGGCTCCCGACTCTTCCGAGGTGACTGTAATTTGCGGAAGTATAGTTTAATGGCACAAATCGATGGCATCAACTCATAAATAGAGATTTAAGCTAAACAGTGTATAATTCAGTTTGAATTCAAAGTGTAAATATATACAATTATCCATACAATCAAGGAGTCCACTCAGCTGGGGCTCAATTTTATACATGTACAATGAAGTCTTTAAGAATATCGACTCAAGACGTCCAATTCAAGGCAGAAAATGACATGCATGACATAGGTAAGCCAACAAGTCCTGCATCTCATGCATCAAGTGGCAGCAACTCTTGCATCAAAATAACTGGTTGGTGTTTTAAAACACCTCCCAAGTGGGAGTGAGTAATCATACTCAGTGTTACCATTCCCTAAGTAAAACATATCATCAACACAATCAAGTACAAGTAGTGAAGCATAACAAATGGTGGGGCTCTCACACCTACCACCGCAGCATCAACAGATAGCATAACCTCACAATCAAGTTCTTATTCTAGTTGAATAATGCATGCAGTCATGATATGCAAATGTTATGTTCCGGAGAAATAAACGGTGGGGTTACCACCCAGCAGCAGCATCGGACCAATGCACGTGAAAATGTGATGCATGCGTGTTTACCAAGTATTTATTTAATCCCATATTCAATCAACAGTATTGGCGAAGCCAGAATACCTCAATTTTATCAAGAGTCTTATAAACAGGAACACGACTGATAGGAACGTGGCCAAACACTAGACAGCGAGGAAAGCCGGACACTGGACAGTGGCCTTACTGAACATTGGATAATGCCAGGTCGGGGTACCCTCTACCAAGCCGGGGCCCACCGCCAGGCCAGGGCGTCCTATGCCCGGCTCCAAGAATCTCAATTTGGGTCCGTCACCCAAAATAACTGAATAATGAATCAAACGATAAGGGTCTCAATGCCCTAGAATGTCATATGCATGGTAATGGATCGTCACCCAAGATCAATGATGGTAGGCTCGTCAACTAGCATCGGTGCTCAAGACTCTCAATAAGACCATCAAGATCAATATTGGTCAAAGACAACACAAGCACAGTTACTCATATACCATGCTTGACCCATGAGCTTTAGTATGTAGGATTCAATGCTCAAGGCTATTGGAGGGCTCATCACTCACACTAGCCAAAGACAGCACAAACACAGTTACCCATATTCCATGTCTGGCTCATGAGACTTGATACGTATAGTTATAAGTGACTGCATAACAATGGTAATTGTGGTATTCGAGATTCTACAGAATATGTAACAATGATAAAATAAATATGATTAACCCTGAAATTGACTGATTTGGTAGGCCGAGCGAAACATCAACCAAACCGGCGTAGCTAGGGTCAGTCGATCATGTTACCCCCAAGTCGACCAAACAAGTCCGTGACGGCCAAACCCAACTAGGTAGTCCATAAATTGTGATTTTCATAGATTAATCCCAATCATGTCAATTAAATAATATACTAAGCATGTTGTGGGAGGAATAGAACATCATAACATTCATTGTCTCAATCAGGCATAAAATCAAACAGTTGATATGTAATATACTTCATTTCATATATGGGCGTAAAATCAAACACTCGGCATGCTATTGCAGGCCAACTCATCAAATTCACAATCAGGCACTAGCCTGGGTGGATGGTGATTCACTTACTCAAGCATATGTGAACTTCTGTTCACTCAGGAATTTCATCAAACACTTGATATGCACAACACATCAAATCTCATATTTTCATAAAATCGATTCAAATGGGCAATCAATCCATACATCGAAGTAAGCATGTAATTAATCAACATATACAGAACATCAATCACAAACATAAATCATTCGACACTTAACTTTGAATGAAATTCAAGAAAAACCCAATTTTCACTATCTGGAACCCTCATGGGCTGATAATAGCCAACTTAAGAGAATAATCCTCACCTGTGTTGGAGAATTTACACGCTAACAACGTCTAGAACGAAGGATTCGAAGGAATAACTGGAAATCCTAAATAGATTTGAAAAAAGATGGATTGGAGCAAGAAAGAATCAATTTCAATATCAAATTCAACACTTAGGACGGTATATTACCTATGATGGACGGCCGGCATCGATCACTTGGGAGCGACGACAGTTGGATCGGAAGCTCCAAGCAAATCCCTAAGCAAAACCCTATAAATCCTCCAAATTCCATCTCAAATGGAATTTTCAAATGGGCTTGGTATTTATAGTTTCAGATGGTCCAAGGTTGAGGTGAGTCGCACAACTCACCCTCTTTGGTCTCGATCTAAGTTGTGCAGTTCAGGACAGGGTGTCGGGTATTTAATGTAGGGGAAATGTCAAGCCCACTAAAGCAATCGATTCTGCGTAGATTTGTGATCAACGGCCTGCTAACGAACAGTTTATAGTTGTTCTAGGTTTTCGGGACACCAATTGGATGATTTAGAGAACAGAGTTTGGTGAATCCCTTTACTGGATCGTAACGTACACTAGCGAGTATCGTATTATAATGGTAACACGGATTTATTTGGAGTTTTAGGCATTATGAATCGAATTAGGTTAGTAGTTGGATCTGAATGGAGATTAGGTCATCAATTAGGTCAAATCGACTCTGATACTTTAGATAATCGAGATCTAATTCGTTAATCAGGGTAGTCTAATGTGGATCTGCACTGGGAATTGATTATACAAGTAAATCAATTGTGATTCTAGTAAATCATGGTTTGAGGTTCGTAAATCAACAGGTCGGATGTAGGATTTGACGATTAGAAAGGAATCGGTGGCTATTCATGATATCTAATGAAGAATGTACGGTTAGATTGATGTATCTAAATGTCTTACAAGGTTTCGATAAAATTAGATCGTTCAAACTAGGGTTTTCAATACAAATCTCCTAGAGTCTTAGTTTTAAATCGGGTGTCTGCACTCTCAATTGATAATTAAATTAGAAAATTTTCTAAAGGTGCTCGAGTACTCTTGAGGCTCAAGGATTAAAATTTTCAAGGCGTTACAATCTAACCTCCTAAAAAAATAATTTCGTCCCCGAAATTTTATGGTACACGTATTGGTGGTTACAATAGTCTACCCCCCTAAAGGCTGAAGTACTTTCTTTAGAAGGGTTGATCTTTGTAGAGTAAATTGAGATTTCTAATACATCGGTAAGGAACTAGGGAACAAGGTTCCAAAAGATAATAGGTTGGGCTTTTCAGCTTTCCAACTATACGATAACTCTTGTCATGGGGAACCCCAGCCGTCAGATCTCTATTACGTGCTGCCTTACTACTGTGATGGGAGGGGGCATGAATTTCTTGAACAAGTTCAAAGAAAGAAAGGGAGTGACTTAGATCGTTTGATTGGCATTCAGGTAATACGGCTTTTTGGGCATGCTTAGCAAAATCTTAACACTCCTATCGGGTTGCTAATGATTCAGCAGAGTTGTCCTTATCCAAAGGACGGTTCACAACTGGGCTTGTACGGAGAAAACGGTTAGATTGATGTATCTAAATGTCTTACAAGGTTTCGATCAAATCGGATCGTTCAAATTAGGGTTTTCAATACAAATCTTCTAGAGTCTTAGTTTTAAATCGGGCGTCTGCACTCTCAATTGATAATTAAATTAGAAAATTTTCTAGAGGTGCTCGAGTACCCTTGAGGCTCAAGGACTGAAATTTTCAGGGCGTTACATTCTCCTATGCTCCCATGCATAGAGATGGCCCTTTTGTTAATCCTCTCGCCTTTTTCTCACCTTAGACGTATAGAAACCCTAATCCCATAGCCTAATCCTGGTTTACACCCCTTTATATAGTAAACCCCGCAATTAGAACACAATTTAGGAAACCCCGCACTTAAGTCTGCGGCCGGTCGGGGGCCCGGTCATAACTAGGTCGAGCGCCCACCCATTACAAAAAACGTCCAGCAATCAACAACATAAAATAGTGTATTATCGGGCGCCCGGTCACTTTGACCGCCGGGCGCCCGACCGTTCACAAAACGGTCCAGTGGCATATGGCAGAAACTGTATGAATGTCGGGCGCCCGGTCATCAGACTGTCCGGGCGCCCGACCATGGTCTGGTGTGACTGGTCTTCACACTCAACACCATCGGGTGCCCGCCCAAGCCAAAAAAAAGTCCAGCGAGCTTTATGAGAAAAAATCCAAATTTTGGGCGCCCGGTCACCTGACCGTTCAGCGCCCAACTGTTGTAAAAATAGTCCAGCAGCCAACTGTTTCATCTGGTGGAATTTCGATTGCCTGACCTCACCAGGTTGCACATCTCTCCTCTCGAACTGAGGAGGAAAAGACCCCATCAGTTTTCCTATCTAACAATGCATTAGGCTGGAGTTTTATAAGCTAAAATATATAATTGTTACAGAACTAGCCATTAAGGCAAAAGATAGTTACAAAGGTGCACTGCTTCTCCCAATAGAATGCCTCCAAGATTAATTGGCGACTATTCAATGTGAATCTTTACTCTAGTTGCATTACTACATCGTCCTAGGAAATTAGTTTGTATAGTCATCTGGCAGGTAAGTGAAGAAAATATTTAAGAAGAGAAGAATATGTTTTGAGTGAGGTTTATATAGGTTAAATGCTATAAATAATACAAGGCTAGCCATTAAGCCAAAGGCTAGTTACAAAGAAATTAAGGATCAATGGATTTAGATAGCTATAATGAATATTAAATATACGGACTGTTATAAAAAAGAAAAAAAGAAAAGAAAAGAAAAGAAAAGAAAAGAGAAGAAAAAAAAAACTAGTTATTGGAAGAGTGGGATGTGCATCGATGCACCCTATACTGTCGTGACGTAGTTGGTGCAAATGTTAAAACATAGCTCGAGAACACATCATAAATGTTCACTAGCATTCTCTCTCGATGGTAAGTTACTTTAGATAAGCTACTTATGCCACAAGTAGTTTATCTTAGTTTCTACTTATTCAACAGTAAGTATGTTTGGTAAACAACATAGTTATCAGCCAAAAACTTAGAAAAGCATGTTTGATTTTCATCATCATAAATATTTATTTCTCAAGTTTGTTTGGTCTCCCTCAAATTCACCGCCCATCGTGTAGAACCCAACTTTGATGTGCATTGTCTATAATGTGGGCTGTCCATCATACAAGGTCCACCTTGGATGTAGGCCATTCATCATTTGTGTCAATTGATTTGTCATCTGTGTTGGGTGCATTTCACAAAACCTTAAGATCTCGCCCCCCAAACTACTAGAATTATAGGTTATGATAAAGCAATAAACTAAATCAAATCATCAACCACACGGCACAAGAGATTTTTATGTGGAAAACCCTCAAAGAGGTAAAAACCACGGGACCTCGTCCAGATTAACAATTCACTATGAAGTAGAACCGTTACAACCTCGATCACAAGCACACACTGCTTGGATCAAACATTCTTCACCAACGTAGGGATGGATAATAATAAAAGGACTAGAAATTGAGAGATCTCACCCGAGTACGAGGACGTTGAAGAGCCGAGATGTCGTCGCACCGTGAATCACCTTCGCGAGCAAAGCCTCCTCTTCCAACAAGCTTCCTCTCCCTCTTTCTCTTCCTCTCTTTCTTTTTCTCTCCCTCTCACCTTGGACGTGTAATGTACTTAATGGAATACCTAAATCCCGAATTAGAACTCCTTCTATAGCCGTTTGCAAGTGTTAGAGCCCCATTAGGAAACTGCTTAAGCAGTCCGTGCACGCCTTCGACCGGTCGGATGCACCAAATTATGTCCAGAGAAATCGCTGTGTAAAAATACACATAGCCCGACCTGTCTGCCGACCTCCGGCCGACCGAACGACTGGTCGGCCTTCACAAAAAACGTCCAGTGAAATTGACGTTTTGGGCACTTTGTTTGGCTGGTCGGTCATAAAAAAAATCCTCTTCTCTCCTCTGATCAATGAGGAGGAAAACACCAATAATCTGTAGATAAGCAATGTAATGAAGTGCTGACATGGCATAAGTAGGGATCCCATCCATTCATTCATTCATTTGGACTTCTGGTGGGACTTAACCTAGATGTGCAAGATCCTCACAATTTATCATGTAGGCCCCATCAAGTGCCCTTGTCTAAAAAATCTGGTTGGTCCACTGCCCACATCAATGCACACATGTGAGCCGCTTAATGAAAGTACCAACTTTTTTTTACCGTTGATCTGGAGGGCCGTATGTGGATAGTTTGTAGTACCCATGGGTATCTGTTTTGGTTGTTAGTTATCATTGCTTTATTTTTTACTCAAATGTCAATTGTCCAATTATCATTCCCATAGTAAATGAAAATCTCATATTTATCGGATAATAAATATCTAATTTCTTATTTTAAAAAATTCAAATGATGAAAAAGTATAACAACATCTTTATATAATCTTTACTTTTCTTTTTATCTAAACAATCTAAACTATTACATCAAACAACAGCCTTTTCCCATACAAGAAGATAAAAGGAAATTAAAAACAGGAAATGGCATTTTCTGATGTCATCCCATACTCATCTAGCTGATGTAGTTCTCCATTTTACATATTTTACAACTCGCATTGAAAATGATACGTTAGTTGGGACCCACAAGTCACTATCATTTCATATGATTAGATTTTCTTATTTTTAATAACCTTAGTTACTTTCTATCTGCCACTTTTGAAGGGAAGAATTTTCGTGGGGTCCAATCTGCACTGTCTATGTGATTACCATAGCTTCACGATAGATGACATCATTTCTATCATTTGGGGTGTTGCGCCATATGTAGGGCCGTGATAGCATATACGCAGGTCCATATCTCAAGTGGTAGACTGAGGGTAGATAGCCTCGTTTCAACACTCAGATCATGGTATCGATTCTCATAGTGGGGTGGCTAACATTGTGATGTGAGTAACAAGGGTGGGTGGCTGTACTAACAATGGGGTGTGTGAACCAACCCATAAATAAAATAAAATAAAATAAAAAAAAGTGCCGTGATAGCATATGAAACAGAACAGTTACTCTTTTTCCAAGTTTGCTTTATAACGAAGTTTCTAGTTGGTGCAAAATTTCCATACAGAATTTTGAGTTGGATTTGGAAGAGAATCTTTCATGTCGATGGGACTATTATTTCTTGATTTTTAGAAAAATGCACCACTTATTACGTAGGAAATTCAGTTTCTGTAATTAGGGCTGTCAATGGGCCAGACTAGGCCGTTTAAAATCAAAATTTTGAATAGGCCGGACTCTAGAGCCGTCTAAATAGTTCAAAATATGGCCGAAGCCAACCCAGATATGGCCATTGAGAGCCCTACATGTAGATGAGGCCTAGGATGATTTCATGGTGGACCTAACAACTTCCAAGCATGCTTTGCACGAGCTCATCTCTTAAAGAGGCATGCGGCCCAATCAAATCCGGCCACATAGGTTTAACCATGGAGCTCTATGGTGGCAAGATCACCGCGCAATCCGCTTCCAGCCATGCAGTCAACTACTGTACATGTAGGATGTAATTAACTCGATTAAAACCATCCTATACGTGGGACCTACAGAAATTAGACTGATTGGACGATCCTAACCACCGATTACTTGGATAGTTGTCTGTTAAATGAAAACTGTTAGTCTGTTTTCCATTCAAGAGTCCTTCGGGGGCCCACCAGATTGCCTATTAGGACATTAGTTCAGTGAAAACTTTTTAGTTTATGGCCCATTAAAGTATGGCCACGATTGGATGGTTGATTTTGAGTTAGACGTAATTCACACAAGCAATTGCTCAGCTCACGCTTTGGACCACTACACTCTTCAACAGTTATAGATTTAAGACTCGGAGACTCGGCCCAACTTGTTTGGTCCCGAGTCGAGTCAAAACTCGCCCATCTGGACGGTAAATCGGCCTGACTCGATGGTGATTCGTGTTGTTGAACCGAGTGGAGTCCTACTCCCTGGTCAGATGCCGTGCATGAGGTGTCATCGAAGAGGAGCACCAACACGTCATTGGATACACGTGTGAAACCCGTAACACGTTTCGCTGCCCACTCCTCAAAAGCGACCAGATTCACTGAATCCTATTGAGCTTGCTACACACGGAAACTCTCCACACGCGCCTTAACACACGGCACTCTCGCCAACCTGGCATGGTCATGGGATATCTCAGCAGTATAATGAGACGGCGCCGATTTTGACTAAAAATCCGCTGGATACTCGTCTAGAGGACCGCTTTATATGGAAATAATGGACGGCTCTCAAAAGCTTTCAACGTTGGAGCTTTCTCATGGACCGTTCCATTGTAACGAGTTTCCACGTATGCCGGAATGTTTATCTTCCATCCAACCTGTTGATAAGGTCACGAAGACCTGGATGAAAAGACCACAAATATAAGATTGATCCAAAACTTTTGCGGCCCACGTGGAGTTTTTAATGGTCCATTACCACTGTTTTTCTCTATTATGGTTTAACTGACATTTGAATCTGCTTATTTTTTTGGATCATGCCTAAAATGAGTTTAACTTTGAATCTGCTTCATTTTTTTTTATCAAGCCATAAAATGGGTTTTTAAAACGGCGTGGATATAAGAAAAATACGTCAATGTGGGCCCCACATCGGTGGATCCGGGATCTGCAGCACCCGTGTGGAACGGGAGCGGATTGCCTGTGACTATGTCTCTGTGCCCGGGACTGTGTGGGGCCCACAGAGATGTCTGTGACAAATCCACTCCATCCATTTATTTTGAAAGCCCACAATAGAACAGGATTTCAAAAATCAGGCAGATCCAACACTCAAGTAGGCCACTTCCAAAAAACAGTGGGAGGCCCCACCCAAAAAACTGTAGGAACAGCCATGTCAGATCCGAAACTCAGGTAGTACACACCAACAAAACAGTGGCAACAACAACGTATACAGTTGAGACCTTAAAACAGGGGAACAAGTTCCACTGTCCAAACCTTATTGGAGCTGACCATGATGTTTGTATGTCATCTAAAAAGTTCTTAGCATTATTACCACTTAGATAAACGTTAGGAACAATTATCATCCTGGTAAAAGAAAATAAAATAAACTCGCTGTTCAATCCCCACTGTTTCGTGTGGTATGGCCCACATGAGTATTGGATCTACTGATTTTTAGTATCCTGTTATAATGGAGTCTTTCAAAACAGACGGACAAAGTGTATTTCTCCGTAACATCTCCAAACCGTTAGTACAGTGGGGATCAATGTAGATTGGTCATCTTGTCAAAATCGGATTCATTCCATGATAGTTGATTGTGATCACTGTAACTTTTGTTGTTGTTGTTGTTGTTGTTGAATTTGGGCAGTCTATTGCTTCCATTTACAATCGACTGGATGTCCATCAATAAACAAATCAGGGTCATTCTTTTAGTGTAATATGTCGGCCATAAATCATTTCAGGTATGTTATTACATCTGGACAGTTAGGATTTGAGGTTCATGAACGTGTACGTAGGCTTATTTGTGCGCTATCCATACTGCACTCGGGTGCGGGCATCCAGGACCGTCAACAGGCCTGGCCTGGGGTAGTTATCGGCCCGGATTTTGAACTGTTTCGGGCCCGTCTGTCGTGCTGGCCTTATTTAAAATTCTGATTTTTCCCTGTCCATAAACGGGAGCGGATTAAGTGAGACCCCGAATCTACCGAGGTGGGTGGTACCCCTCGGTAGATTGTGGGGACACTTTGATGTATGTGAATACATCCACACCATACATCCTCATTGAAAGATCATTTTAGTGCATGATCCAAAAAATGAAGCAGTTCCAAATCCTAGATGGGCCATAGTACAGGAAACAGTGGTGACTGACCATTAAAAACTTCCTGTGGGCTACAAAAGCTTTGGATCACGATGATATTTATGTGGTCTCTTCATCTAGTTGTTTGTGACCTTATCAACTTGGATGGAAAATAAACATTCCGGTGGAATCCATTGAAAATCCATGAAGTTTTCAATGGTAGAGATTCAATCACAACTGTTTCTGTGGTGTGGTCCACCTAAGATTTGAGTCAACTTCAGTTTTATTAGCATACCCTAAAATGATCTTTCAAAATGGTTGGACGGTTTGGATTTAAGATATATACATCATTGTGAGCCCCACAGTCAGGGGTCCATTAACACCCCTACGTGCATCTAAGCTCCGCTAAAATGGCGGATAGACAGATGCACCATTAAAACGAGAGTGGCTCCATTGCTTCAAGAGACATGGAAATTTCGTGTCTCTAAATTGTATACCATACAAGATGCACGTGTGTATGATGATCCAGACCAGGGATCTCTTAGGATCATTAGTTGATTAGCTAATTCCGAAAAATTTCTTTGATCGAACTTTCTTAACCGTCTAATGAATGGACCTTTTTTCTCTGAATGCAAACATTGCTGGGTTTTAATCTTGTCGTATTTCTTGTATATCACCAATTGAAGTGCTAAGAGATGGTCCGAAAATTTATGGATTTTGGAGCATGGCGCACTATCTGATTATGAAGGATCGGCTGTGATGACGTTTATGTGTACAGAGATGACATGTAGACATTAAGATGCCGACGGACGGGAGACTCTATCCTTTAATGGTGAGTGGATTGTGTGTGGCCCTGTCTCACCCAAAACAGTGAGGCCCTTACCACGGGGTCCACCTTGTTGTATGTATTCCATATCCACGCCGTCCATCCATTTTTTCAGACCATTTTAGGGGTTAAATCCAAAATTGAAGTAGATCTAATACTCAGTTCGACCACACATAGATAAAAGTGGTGATTGACCATTAATTTTCACAAAAGCTTTGGATCAAGCCTATATTTTCTGATATGTGCATCTCCCATGTGCATGTCTTTAGTTAGTTATTTTTTATTGTTGGTAGTGGGGTAATGTTGAGAGTCTTTAGGTATTTAGATGCATGTCTATAGGTAGGGTTGTAAATGGTCGGGTTCGAGGCGGGTTTAGCCAAAACCAAACCTGCCCATTTACTAAATGGGTCTGGGTTCAAATTTTAGACCCAGACCCTTTTACTAAATGGGCGGGTCCGGGTCGGGTCCGGGTCAACCCATCAGACCCATTATAAATGGGTCCGGGTCTGGTAGAGGGAGATCCACCCAGACCCATTTATAAATGGGTCGGGTCTAATGGGTCCGGGTCTGGATCAAGTATGCAAGCATTTTACAAGGCTTAAAACCGGGTCTGGACGGGTCTGGGCTAGACGGGTCCCTTGAAACATAGACCAAACCCGCCCACTTACTAAATGGGTTCGGGTCGGGGCGGGTCGGGTCTAATATAAAGGAAACCAGACCCAGACCCGTTTAACAACTGGGTTTGTTCTTGGACCCAGACCCGTCCCATTTAACAAATGGGTCGGGTCTAAATGGGTTGGGTCTGGGTACCCCATCGGGTCCGCTGACCCATTTACAGCCCTATCTATAGGCGATTGTGCTAGTGGTTAGGAGTAGTGGATGATGTTGAGCATTTTTAGGGGTTTTTGGTGAAATGGTTAGTTGTAGTAACTGTTAGATGTAATCTGTATTTAATGCTTGGAGTCAATGAAAATCAGCAATGAAATTTACATCTTTTCCTTGTTAAGGAGCATGAGGATAAGATTTCCCTCGAAGTGAATCCAATTTGCTGTTATTTCTTTGTTAAAAAATTCTACCTCAAAGGAGAACAGGTTGACGTGCTCGTGGTGGCCAAATCGACCCGAAAGCCCATACCAATTTGGTATCAGAGCTGGCTGGGACCATGGCTGACCACTCCTTGTCTCAACATGAAGCTGAGATCCAAACCCTCAAGTCAGTATCTGAAGCACAGAGCCAAACGTTGAAGGAGATCTTGCAGCAACTCACAGCTCTCAATGTGAAATATGAGCTGCTAGCGGGCGACTCTCAAGCTGTACAAGGGGAACAATCTGACGGTCGATCCCATGGGCGTCTTGCAAGAGTTAAAGGAGCCTCTAGATCCCTTCAAGCCGAGTCATTTGGTTCGATTCAGGGCCAAACTGTGAAGCTGGATTTCCCATGATTCGAAAGTGGCGACCCGTTAGGGTGGGTATACCGCGCCGAGCAATTTTTCGCTTACCATCAAACAACACCTGAGCAACGACTTACCATTGCCTCCTTTCATTTGGAAGGAGAAGCGCTCTAATGGTATCGTTGGTGGGAGAAGTCGCAAAGTAAGCCAACATGGCTAGAATTTGTAACAGCCTCAATACTCGGTTTGGCCCCATCAAATTTGAGGATTACGCTGGCAACCTTGCAAAGTTAAGGCAGACTTCGACTGTACGGGAATATCAATCACAGTTCAAGAAATTGGCCAATCGAACAGAGGGACTCATCGAGTCTTTTCTCATCAGTTGTTTCATATGTGGACTCAAAGAAGAAATATGAATGGACGTTCAGATGTTTCGTCCAGTCTCTCTTACTGCTATTATAGGGCTTGCTCGATTGCAAGAAGAAAGCTGAATGCTAGGAGAAGACAAGCTTGGCCTAAGGTGCCCAAGAACCAACTAACCGTAAATGCTAATAATGTCAGGTCACCCGTACCACCAATCAGACGGTTGACTCCGATGGAAGCTAAAGAAAGAAGGGAACGAGGGCTCTGCTAAAATTGTGATGAAAAGTTCCACCCGGGCTACCGTTGTAAGACCCAAAAGTTGTTTCTAATTGAAGGTAGTTGGCCAGAAGATAATGAGGAACAGATTGAATCTATCGAGCAAGGGGAGAAACTGGCAGAGCAACATGAAGAACCCCCTGAGATCTCTCTACATGCCATCATTGGAGCTCCACCACCACAAACCATGCGAGTTAAAGGTAAACTCAGCTTCCAATTCATCACAGTCCTGATCGACTCCGAGAATACCCACAATTTTGTGGACCCCGTGATTATTAAAAGAAATGGCATCAAGGTGCTACCTGGTGACCATTCCAAGTAATGGTTGCAAATGGTGACAAAATGGCTAGCGAAGGGAAGTGCGAAGGAGTCTCTTTCACCATCCAAGAACTCACAATTCAAACTGATTTCTACCTCCTACCACTTGGAGGTTGTGACATGGTGCTGGGGGCCCACTGTTGCGCACTCTAGGCCCAATCCTTTGGGATTTCACGCATTTGTGGATGCGTTTCTCTCTTAATGGAAGGGAGTATACCCTTAAAGGAGTGCCAGTTGCAACTATGGAGGTAGTTGATTGTCATCAGATGGTGAAAAGTATTAAAAAACATGGGAAGGGAATGATTCTACAGTTATACAGCCTTAACGGCCAGCCGACAGTAATGTCAAATCAGGCGTGGCTCAAGACCTTATTACATGATTATGGGGATGTCTTTTCCGAGCCACGTGGGTTACCCCCACCAAGAGCCCATGACCATCAAATACCATTAGCAGAAGGAAACCGCCTAGTCAGCGTTAGGCCCTATCGTTACCCCCCACTTTCAAAAGAATGAGATAGAGCAAATCGTTCGCAAAATGTTGGAAGCGGGCATCATCCAGCCTAGTGTGAGTCCTTACTAATCTTCAGTGTTGTTGGTTTGCAAACATGATGGCAGTTGGCGTCTCTGTGTTGATTACAGAGCACTCAATAAAGAGACAATCAAAGATAAGTTCCCGATTCTCGTTATTGATGAATTGCTTGATGAACTCCATGGGTCACAATATTATTCAAAGCTGGATCTTAGATCTGGATACCACCAGATCCGAGTCCATGAAGAAGACATTTCAAAAACTGCTTTCAGAACCATGAAGGTCATTATGAGTTTTTGGTAATGCCATTTGGCCTCACCAATGCACCTTTAACTTTTCAAGTCTTATGAACGAGATATTTAAACCACATTTGCGAAAATTTATATTGGTATTTTTTGATGATATCTTAGTTTATAGTAGAACGTGGGAAGATCATTTAATTCATTTACGAATTACTTTGGATATATTACGGTCTTATAAGTTATATGCAAGGATTTTAAAGTGCATGTTCGGGCAAGAAGAGATTGACTATCTCGGCCACATTATCTCTCACAAGGGAGTAGCCATGGACCCCACCAAAATCTCAAGCATCTTGGAATGGTCACGACCTGCCACACCCAAAGCCTTACGTGGGTTCCTTGGACTCACTGGTATACAGAAAATTTGTCAAATATGGGAGGATGGCTGCTCCTTTAACTGCATTGCTAAAGAAGAACTCTTTCGGTTAGACGGAAGGAGCTGAACAAGCCTTCAGTGCCTCAAGGAAGCTATGACGCGGGCCCTAGTTCTAGCATTGCCAGACTTCACCAAGCAATTTGTTATAGAATATAATGCTTCTTGGAGTGGGCATTGGCGAGTGTTGATGCAAAGAGGAAGGCTATTGCCTTCATTAGTCAAGCGTTGCAAGGAAGGAACCTGAACTTATCAACTTACGAAATGGAGCTGCTGGTTATTGTCATCGCCGTTAAAAAATGGTGACCTGTATCTATTGGGCCGTCGGTTCATTATTAGAACTGATCAAAAGGAATTTTAAATACTTGTTGGAGCAGCGGATTGTCCCAATGCTCAACAAAAGTGGCTCGCAAGCTACTGGTTATGATTACATGATCGAATAACAAGAAGGGTAAAGAAAATAAAGCAGTAGATGCCCTCTCAAGGATTGCCGATGATGGGACGCTCAACGCCATATCTTCCCCCATTCCATCTTTGGGTTGGATGACGTGCGAAGAGAGTATGAGGCTGATCTGGAAATTCGAAAAAAATTACAAGGCTGGAGAGATGGTAATTTGAACTCTTCCAGTAGTCTATGCTTAATGGGATACTTTATTATAAAGGCAAACTCCTAATTAGTTCCACGTCAGCTTTGAAGTAACGAATTTTGAGAGAATTCCATGAAAGTCCTACCGTGGACACTCGAGATATCACAAAATGCTCAAACGGGTGACCCACAACTTCTATGGTGTGGGATGAGGAAGGAAATCAAACAACATGTTTAGGAGTGTGATGTTTGTTAACTCCACAAATCTGAAACTGTGGCTCCTCCAGGCCTTCTTCAACCTTTGCCGATACATGAGCAAGTTTGGAGTGATATTTCCCTCGACTTTATCGAAGGATTGCCTGCATCACAAGGAAAATGCGTCATCTTGGTCGTGTGTGATCGACTTTCTAAGTACGCCATTTCGTGGCCATGACACATCCATACACAACAGCCATTGTTGCTCAATTGTTCGTGGAACATGTATTTAAGTTGCATGGGATGCCGAGATCCATAGTAAGTGATTGGGACCTGACATTTTACTGGCCTCTTTTGGCAAGAGCTATTCTGTCTTCAAGGACTCAACTAAAAAATGAGTTCGGCCTACCACCCTCAAACCGATGGGCAAATCGAGGTCGTTAACCGGTGCGTTGAAAATTATTTACATTGCTTCAGTAGTGGAAGGCCTAAGGAATGGACTAGGTGGTTGCCATGGGCTGAGTGGTGGTATAATACCACTTTTCACTCTTCAACATTGCTTACACCTTATGAGGCAATCTATAGAGTACCGCCACCTTGAATAACAGCATACATTCCTGGCACCGCAAAAGTGCAAGCTGTGGAGGCGGAACTACGAAGTAGAGATCACATATTATCTCTTTTGAAAGAGAACTTGCTGTCGGCACAAGAAAGGATGAAGCGAATGACAGACTTACACCGAACTGAACGAGAATTTGAGGTTGGATACTGGGTCTATCTTCGGCTGTAGCCCTATCGGCAAACCAC
>PVNU02002299.1:0-22049 GCA_003013855.2 Liriodendron chinense
CATCTTTCAACTTGTTCCAGAACTCTGGTGGGCCGCAGCAGAAAGCAAGAGGCAAATCAAGGGAGGAAACTGTTTCCTTCTTTCATGGCCCACCAAAGTTCTGGAACAAGTTGAAAGACGGGCCTTAGGAGTTTTTTGGGGTGCTGCATCACATGGACGGCTCAGATTTTTGGCTCACCATGTGTGATGAGCCAAGAAAAAGTGCTCACGAGAAGTGCGCAGGTGAGCATTCCTCTATATATATATATATAATATATTAATATATATATATATATATTATATTATATATATATATATATATATATATTATATATATATATATATATATATATAGCTTAAGCAAAATGGATACATTAGTTTTTTTTGGAGAAACATTCCCTCGTTTATCATGCAAAACTGACAATGAAAAGCAGTGTACTGTTCAGTTGCATTCTCCAATGATACATTAGTTTAATTGATTAAAGCATTTAACACAAAAAAGGAGACACTTGAGAGGTTATAAAGCATATTATTAACAGTGGCAATTATCTTAAACTATGACAAAGATGGAGATAATATTTTCAGTGTGGAATGACTTATAAGATGCACGAAAGACACATACCTCTATATGTGCCGCTGAGCTTACGTCATTGGCATATTTAATGAGGCCAAGTTCCAGTTCGGATTTTAAAACACGAATCTCAGATAAGATAGGATGTAGAGAGGTTGAATCTGTCTGAAATGCCTCAATACCCTAGATATTCAACAAAAGGACAACCTCATTCAGCATCTGAGAGAAAATAATCACAATCTTGTCCTACATCAACATCTATAGAAAAACAAGTACAAGCAGTTAAATAGAACTGAAATTTAATCAAGAATTGCAGTTTAAATAAGAAGTGTTGACAATAGAACATGTGGTTAGGTCCTATGCAAAGCAATAGACTTGAAAAATTTGTAAATCAAGTTTTATTAGTTTGATGCTCTATCACCTGTTATTGTCGTTCTTTCACAGACATCTGAATCTATGATGTTTGAGTACTATTTAAAATAAATTCAAAATCCACAGCTTGGGTATTGTGATGTTCCAATAAACAAACAATTGACAGATGGGTCAGATTATTTTTTGCATGAGTAGAGCATTATGGAGAAGAAAAGAAAAAAGAAATTGATTGAAGAGCAGATAGACACTCGATAGCATCTAGGCAAACAATACTGAAGTAGTTGTTTTTGTCTTTTGGAGAGGCATTTAGCTTATTTTAGACCACTTGACTACATATAACCTCATATTGTAAAAGGGATGTTTAAGATTAGGATTTCCCCATACAAAACCCTAGTATGAAAATCACCATGTGTTCCCATGGCCATACATTCGTAGTGTATGGTTTTGTGCTTGGAAATCCCAAGCCCATGTAAAAGATTAGGTTTGCGTCAAGGAGCCAGCCAGTAATAGAACTTTTGCCAAGCAATCACAATTGATTAGCAAAACAGGATTCATGGAGTTGACCCCAACTAGTTAGGACAAAGCTATGATGATGATGACGATGATACTAGTGACCGCATTCTAATCTGCTTAGATGATATTTCAATTATAAATAATGCAAAACACTACATGTTAGGTGTATAAGGATGTTGATGAAGGACGGATTCAGGGGGCAGTCGGAATTTTAGGTTTTGAGCAAAGAGATCTAGGACTGGTCAAATAAGTGTGGAGACAGATTTATGAGGTGGTCGATAAATCAAAAGGTTAAAGAAACAAACAACAAGAATAAGAAGGATACTGCACTGAGTTGTACCACCTGAACTATGGCCCTAAGAGTCTCACCTCATACCTCTAATTCAATATTGGAGTCAGACCAATCCATCAAAGACATTGCACCTCTGAAATGGGTTGATGGAATCACACCACCAAGGAAACAAGTGCTTGAAATGTTTATCTTCATTCATTCAAGCTCAAAAAAGAACTAATACATGGCTTTTTTTTATAGAAGAGCACACTTGTTATATAAGCTACATACAATTAATAGTCAATCTAGGAAACCTACTACTTTGTATTTCCTATGTAATCACTTCATCTTTCCTATGCAACTAACCTAACTTCCTCTCGTTGTCGGAAACCGCCTTCATCAGTTCCCATGCATTTCACCTTCTCAAGCCAACACCCCCTTTAATGACTTGAAAAACTAATAGTCCTTAGGCACTCGGCTTGTATGCAAGTTATAGGCCTGGGCTAGGGTTGTGCCTGGCACTGACTTTGGTCAGGTCTTGGGCCCATCTCCAACACTGCTTGAACGAGGTCTCAATTCTGTCTAGTTGAAATCTTGATCTCTCTCATGCTCTGATTGAACCATTAACATGTCACCTTCCTTGAACTAAGCAAATTGATGATCAGCGTCAGCCTTTTATTTGTAATTTTCATTATTGAACCCCATCACGAACTTCACTGATAGTAAATCCATCAATGTCTTCACTTGTTGAGTAGGTGGGTTTCTTCATAGGCCCTTTCAGTTCTTCTATTCATGTGTCACTGACGCATGATGATTCCCTTCTCTCAACTTTCTTCTTCAAATTCACGCATAGTGAGCATGCTAACAGCCTGTTTCGGTTCTGGTTCCTTTCAAGGTGGAATTTCCTTCAAAGGAATCAGTCTTCTTCCAACCATTGTAAAGAAATGAGCACGTATCGGAATTCCCATCGTGCTGCACTTTCCTATCAAATAACCATGGTCTACCAAGCTAACTTTAATAGGCATAATGTAACACCAAACGGAATATTCACACCCTTTACCTAGTGACAAAGTAATCAGGCAGCAATGATTTACAAGAGTGGAAGAGTGATTTATTCATACAACTTGATAGGGTTGTGGATGCTTCTCCACATTAAATCAAAGCTTGTCTACAAGCTCCTGCAACACCACATTCATATTGTTGCCCCTAGTGATAATAGCAGTACATAACTGGCCAAGGCATGATGCATGCCTGTGAAAGATATCGGTGCATCACCAATCTTCCATGTCTGCTTCATTTGTGCATGCTCACAGCGGCCTAACAACAGAAGTCCATCATTCAATTCTTCTGTTGCGATAGATGTCTTGTATTCTGCAAAATGGTGTAGGGGAAGTTATCGATGTGGCCCCAATGGGGGGCTAATCCGAAAACCCGTCCCAACCAAAATAGGGTGCTTTGGGTATTTCCATGTATGGGGTCTAATATTGTTTATGGGGTCGAATTATGATTATGCAAGAAACTATTTTCTGGTTTTTTGGAGCTAGAATATTGTTAGGGCTGTAATCCTTTTTGAGAATTAGTGTTTTCGACAGGGTCTCATCCATGGAGTAGGCACAAACAATGTTGAACCATGTAAATTCTTTGTGCTTTCTGTGTTTGGTTTTCTTTGTTGCATCTATTCGTTTTCTCACATCTTCAAAGCTATCATCATGATCATTAACTTCATAAACATTAGCAGCTTCCTGTTCTCCTTGCTCGTTTCCCTCACTTCTTTTTTTATATGCAACTAACTTGGTTTTCAATGTCATTAGCTGTTGGAACATCAACTTTTTAAGTCCCCATGCATTCACCTTTCTCAAGCATGCCCACTTTAATGACCTAAATTCCTATAGTTGCTCACATGGTTTTAAGACTTGGACGAATCTAATCCGACTTGTAAGAGTTGACTTGGACTCGGTCGGTCTAGCTCGATATCACGAGTCACCTCTGACTTGGGTGAGTCGGTCTGATTCAGCCCCAACTCAAGTGAGTCACAACTCGATTCAGGACGGAAGGAGTCAGGTCGAATTGCCGAGTCTTTTAACCATGGTCACTAGGCACTAGGGTGAGCCTATACGCAAGTTATGGATATGAGCTTGGGTATGGACCTAGGCCTGGCTCTTGTGCTTGTGCTTGGGCCTAGGCCTTTGTGGGCTTGGGTATGGTCCCAGGATTGGGCTGGCTTTTGGACTTGGGGTTGGACTCGTATCCATCGAACGTGGATCAAAACCTTGATAAAGGAATCAAGAAATTTATTAAAGGTGTTGAAACTGTCACTATTTCATTGCATTCCCCCTCAAGTCAGCTTGCTAGTCTATCCAATATCCGAAGGATTATAACTAGAAAGTCATGCCCAACCACCAGGTCCATATCTAGTATAGTTGGATTTGGGAACCAATCCAAAAGTTCAATGAATTCACTTTAAGATTCCAACAATAAAATAATTAAATAATTCAGAAAAGAAAAAAAAAAAGTAATTTGATCATATACGTATCCTATAAGAAAACTGTGCCGAAAGGTATAAGCACATCACATTATACGCGCCCCTCTAAATACAACTACGTAAAATAAAAATAAAAACAAAAAGCTACTTGAACAATGGATGGGAAATATAAATCTATATATCAAACTAAATATCGATCTTGGGTTTGATAAGAAATACAAAGCACCTCGAATTTGGCTGGCTTCGAGAACTTATTGCTGTCGGTGTTGAGCCCATGTAAGAGATATAGCAAAGGTTTTCCAGGGCCTCGGTAATGACTTTTTAACACTTCAGTAATCTCATCACTGTAGCATACCAAGCTCACCATATACCTCTCCTGTAAAGACAGGTCATACAGTACACATGTTCGGAAACAAAATCATAAAAAGATATGATGCCCAATTTAGACAGCTAAAAAATCCCATCACCTTGAAAGAGGATAATGGTTTTATCTTGCCAGACCAAATGGCATAATCTTCAGTTAACCTCGGTGCAAAAAGAACAGACTTCCCAGTGGATACATCCTGAAGAGGACAATTGTACAAATTTCAGAATATGTTCAGTAGCTGGGGAAAAAAAAAAGAATAATTATAAATAAATGCTATTATATGAAACCTGTCCATTAACAAGAATTTAACAACTCCTGAGTCTAAACGAAGCCATGGTGCATTGTCTAGCAGTCATAAACCCTAGAATTATGCAATAGTAAATGGTAGTGTTCAGTTTAGAGTGAACAATCAGTGGGTCCCAAATAGAGTTAGATGGTTATGCATTGCAGAAGTAGAGTTTCAAAGTGCAAATAATCATTTTTAGCAACAATACCAAAATGCACTACAACAAAGATTTGGTAGCTGTGATGTTAAGAAACCAGAGATATACAGTCGTCAAAGTCCTCTGAGGGTTTACAACTCAATCTATTGAAGGGTGTGGAAGGATATGATCACTACGTATATTAATAAATATCAACCAATTCAGAATCAAAACAGGGTTTAGTCCCAGTGCAGTGATCCAGGATACCTATAACAAGTTTTTGGTTTACTATTAATAAGATTAGTGTTGGAGATTTCTCTCCCTCTTCACATTCTTCAGAAATGGAGAAAAGTAGACCAAGCCATCAAAATCTTGCCTTGTTGTGACCTCCACTTATCCTCAGCTACAATGACACAAGAGATGACCGAACATACATGACTAGTTAAATGGTGGAAGTGCACCCCATCAATGTCTCAGGGGTCCAAACAGTCTTCTCCTTATGATGTCAACAGAAAATGCAATAAAACTCCAACATGCGTACCACTAACAACCTGGCTAAAGAAATGATTGATCATGATTCATGATAATGACGCGGCATCTCTTCCAGCCATAAATTATTTGATGGAAAAACCATTTAACCTGGAAAAGTGGATTTATCTATTGTTTATATGTAACTTTTATATTAACCATCCAATATGGGCAGCATACATGCACATATACATACAGACATGCGTATGTACATCCATACATGCATTTGTGTGTGTGTACATGCATACATACGTATCTACGTATGTACATGCCTACATGCATAGATACAGCATTAGTTTAATCAAGCATCTAGAACTCAAAATATATACTGAATCTGTGAAACAAGATTTCGTCATACTCACAATATACATTTTAGATATTTTGAAGTAAGCAAAACCCATGTATACATCAAGAACTGCCAAGAAATATATTTTCCACATCACAAAAAAAAAAAAAAAAAAAAAAAAAGAGTAAAACTTACAATTGCTCCATAGAAGCCAGGCTCCCTTACTCCAAATAGGTATGCAAAATAGCTCTCCTGCCTGCGAAGTGAAGAAATTGGGTTCAAATTAGAGAACAGTCATCTGTAATTTTCAAATGAAAATCTAAGAACCATACAGTAAAATCCTACTCTAACTGACAGCATACAGTATAACACGTGTTAAAGGACAATCCTCTTCGACCAAAAATCTGAAATATAGTCCCTCTGACTGTGTAGGGTGGAGTTGTCCAACAAGACAATCAGTGCCCTAATTTTTTCCATGGGGAAAAAATCAGATTGAGAAGCATCCATTTCTATAAAGAACCATAGATAAAACTACATGCATACAAGATACATAGCAGATACTAGAAGCACAAGAATCAATGGAACAGCATCGAATAATTCAAATATCTAGGTGATCAGCTTCACATGTCTTCCATATTATTTAGTTATGACTTGATTGTCACATTTCATTTTCATTTGTTCCCGCTTGAGGTTAAAGATCACACTGTTACAGAAGCTATTGCTTTTGCTTAGCCCTTTGCATTTGGTTGAAAGGGATGATTTGAATGCCACTGAGTCTGCACGGCAGAGAAAGAAGAGCGCCCTTGAAGACCTCATGATGAACTTTGATGATAAGAGACTATTCTTGCTGTGAGAATGCTGCTTTCAATAGTTCTTTAAGTGCAAATTTAATGACGTAAAGCCATGTGAATAGGAAGTTCAACTTGCAACATCTTCATTCTTAAGCCAATCTTCCTTTCAAATTCTATTTGATGGGTTTTGGCTACCACCCGTTTCCCTTTTCTTCTCTTTTCTTGAAATCTTCAACAAAAAATAATAATAAAAGAACATTAAGGCTGCATTTGGATATCACAGAAAGGTCAAGCAGGCGGATTGCTTTCCACCGACTCAAAATGCAAAACCCTTCACCTTTTACCTGAAATGCTCTTGCAACATATTTCATGCAGAAAACTGGTATCCCAGTGGTCTTCCAAGCTACCCCAAATGCATAAACCAACCGTTCACCAGAACATCTATTCCACTCGCGATTTGGAGTGCATCCAAACGCTCCCTCAATGTTGAGATTTTGGTCTTTTGGATGCTAACTGCGCTGGTGTCTAAGAAATAACCCTGATGCTTACTACAATATTTCTAAACAAACACACCATCTGACATCTAAAAATTCCCAACTACTTCTCGCAATGAGTACAACCAACGCATGACAGTCGATTGAGCACTGCCAAATTGGAAAACAAATAATAAAGGCCAATTTAATCTTAAGAACAACAACACCCTGGGCTATGGAAAGAAATAATAAAGGAAAAGAGCAATTCAGGAAAATGCAATTGAAAATATATCAGTTTTCTAGATGTTGACACATTGAAGTTGTGGTGTCTACCAAATCTAATCTGTTGATTCTGGAGCGTATGTGATGCAACCAAATTGAAGAAATAAAATCTATTTGAATAGATTTAAAGATAATAAATTGCGGCTCCAAGATCCTTCAATAGGTAACAAGATTGATGGAACTCCATAGAAAACGACAGTTTGCGCATGCCTACAGTTAAAACTAGTACACATGTGGATTGTGATGGATAGGAAGCAATGAATGCTTAGGGAGAGCAACTAATGCTAGGGAGAGCAACTAATGCTAGGGTAAGCAACACACGGAAGGGATTAGGAAACTAATACTTAAGAAACTCAGAGAAACTTGTATTCGAACCATCATCAAAATATCCCCATAAAAGATTCTTGATATGTTTATATAACTTTTTCTCGAGGCAAAAGGAAACCTCAGGTTTCCATGCTTCTAATCCTATAGTTCTAAAACTCAGTGACTAACTCGAAAGTCAAAACTTGGCCTAGTTCAAGTCACTAGGAAACTCTATGATGAGTAGCATTGTCAACAGGTCAGGTTCGGGTAATATCTTGGTGTACTGATGACCAGACCTGCCTAATGGGATCGGGTCCTGGTCCAGGTAGGCAGGTACCACATTTGAGATCCCAGGGACCTAGATCCAGATCCAGCGGGGTTTGGTACTCATCGAGTATGTGTTGAGTCCTCAGACCTCATGTTTGGATAGCATCCAGGACAGATAAGGGCATGTAACACTCGGACCTCAAACACATCCACCATGCTAACACATGGGTGACAACTGCCATGCAGATGGACTTTCTTATACACGCATATAGGCTTTGCAGACCTCATTCAATTGTTGAATAATCAGTATATTGTATTCATGTATACATATATAATATTATTATAAGTTAGCCGAGTACCCAGCCCAGACCCGACCAAACCCAACCTGACCCGACCCGATTTTAACCAAAACAGTCTTTTAAATGGGTATGAAAATTTGAACCCAGACCTGTTAAAAATCGGATCGGATACCTTGGGTACCTGTTGACAGCCCTAATGATGAGTGTGATTAAATCTTGACACGACTTGCAATGACTCACAAGCTTACTCGGTCGACTTGGAACGACTTGCAATGACTCAAAGTGAGTCACTCAGTTGGGAAACAATTCTTGTTCATAAAAAGAAAGGGGCAACTTTTGAACTGAGTCACCACAAGTTTATCATTTCTTTTTTTACAATTTTATATATTTGCATGTGTACAACTACTTCAAACATTAAGTACTACTTTAAATATTATTAGCTTAATTTCTAAATAGCAAATCAAGAAAAGACTCGTCTAAGTCTTCAAGTCCACCCGACCCTAGCACCCTGTTAGAAATCAAGTCAAGTCTTCGGAATTTTGAACCATGCTTATATCAATAAAATATTGAAATGACTAAATTTTTTGTGAATATTATCACAACGATACATGCTTTTGGTAAATTGGTCATAGCTCACTCCAACGATAAATTGCATGATCTTGGTTTCATTTGAAAGCTAACTCAGTAATTTTCAAATGAGACCAGTTCCACACTGTTCTAACATCTTTTATAACCCTAAAAGTGGCCCACAAATAAGTCGAGAAAATACTAAGAGCCTGTTGAGATTGGTGGAATCCAAAAGGTAGCCATGTAAAAGAAAACATTTTCCGCAAATATGACATTTTCCGTTGATTGTGACAATAAACTTGTGGAAAATTGTTTTCCTTTCCACGGTGTTCCTCAAAAAAGGCATCTTCCTTTCCCTCCATAAAACTTGATTCCTCATTTCCACAACTTCCAAGAGAAAAAATTCACTTTTATACGGTTGATTTGTTCCACATTTACCTAGAAACCATGGAAACTAAAACAAACAACCTTTTTAAGATTCATTTCCACATATTTCATTATGCATGGTTTTCCTCAAATGTGACACTTTCCTTTCTGAGTGTACTTTTTGGATTCCACCAATCCAAACAAGACCTAAATAGAGAAAATGTTCAATAAGTCATGACTAACTCTAACTCTATTCACCACCACCACCATCATCATCACCTAAGCCCTATTCCATCTAACTGGGGTAGGCTACATGAGCCCTTTTCCACCATTCCACTCTATAAGAACCATAACTTCAATTAGACCATAGGTTATCAAGTTTTCTCTTACTACCACCGCCCATGACCTTTTGGGCCTTCCCCTTGCCCTTTTAGAGCCTTCAACTTGTACCAACTCACTCTTTCTAACCGGCGCAATTTTTTATCTACATTGCACATGACCAAACCATCGAAGTCTACTTTCCCTCATCTTGTTACCTATTGGTGCCATTCCTAAATTCCCTTGAATGCATTCATCTCTAATTCTATCCTTTCTTGTCTTGCCAACCATTCATCTCAACATCTTCTTTTCGACTACACTCATCCTATGGACATGTTGCTCCTTGACTGCCCAACATTTTGTCCCATAAAGCATGGCTAGTCTTATAGCCATCCTATAAAATTTTCCTTTCAATTCTAGTGGTACATAACAATCACATAAAACTCCAAAGGCACATCTCTATTTCGTCCACCATGCTTGAATTCTACGGGCAACATCCTTCTCAATCTCTCCACTCTCATGAATTATCAACCCAAGATATCGAAAGTGATCATTTTGAAAAACTTCTTGGTCAACAATCTTTACTGATTCCTCGTTCCCACTCCTATCATTACTAAAATTGCACTCCATATACCTTGTTTTAGTCCATCTCAAATCCTGTAGATTTTAAAGCACCTCTCTATAAGTCTAGCTTTGTGTTTATGCCCTCCCACGTCATATCAATCAAAACTATGTCATCCACAAACAACATACATCATGGGATCTCTTCTAGCAAATGCCTCGTTAACTCATCTATAACCAATGCGAAAGTACAAGCTCAAAGCCAACTCCTGGTGCAAGCCTACAATAATTGGGAACTCACTTGTCTCTCCACCAGGGCTGTAAATGGGTCAGCGGACCCGATGGGGTACCCAGACCCAACCCATTTAGACTCGACCCAGACCCGACCCATTTGTTAAATGGTACGGGTCTGGGTCCAAGAATAGACCCATTTGCTAAACGGGTCTGGGTCTGGTTTCCTTTATATTAGGCCCGACCCGACCCTACTCGAACCCATTTAGTAAGTGGGCGGGTTTGGTCTATGTTTCAAGGGACCCATCCAGCCCAGACCTGTCCATACCCGATCTTAAGCCTTATAAAAATGCTTGCATACTGGATCCAGACCCAAACCCATTAGACCCAACCCATTTACAAATTGGTCTGGGTGGATCTCCCTCTACCAGACCTAGACCCATTTATAAATGGGTTTGATGGGTTGACTCGGACCCAACCCAGACCCGCTCATTTAGTAAAAGGGTTTGGGTCTAAAATTTGGACCCAGACCCATTTAGTAAATGGGCGGGTCTGGTTTTGGCTAAACCCACCCCGAACCCGACCATTTATAGCCCTACTCTCCACTAGTGATCCTCACATTTGTTAGTGCTCTCTCATACCTATCCTTGATCACATCAATATATCCTCTTTAAACTCCTTTCTCTCCCAATACCCACCAGATTAACTCTCTAACGATCCGATCGTAAGTTTTCTCTAAGTCAATAAAGACCATGTGGAGATCCTTCCTCCTCTCCCTATGCTTCTCTCCATCAATTGTCAAGTAAGAAATAGCTTCAGTGGTAGACCTCCTTAGGATGAAACCAAACTAATTTTCCGATACATTTGTCTCATGCATTAGTCTTTTGGTAAATCGCTCTTTCCCAGAGTTAGCTCTAACTCAAATAATTAATTAAATGCTAAACCCCATAGAATTGTAAATATCGCTTTCGAATAAGACCATTGATCTAGCCCTCATATCCCATTAGATTATTATGAACCCTCAATGTGGTCTATATATTCAAACTAAACACTTTGAATGATTGGATGGTCCAGATCTTCAATCTAGACAATTGGATGTTTAATCAAGACCTTCAAATGGACCTGATTTGGGCTTGATTTGCAATTTGATGGCTCTGGTCTTAGATAGACTAGCAATGGGACCAATGCATACTCTGCCATTGGACAATCAAACAATCATGCATCAGCATGGCAACATTTAGTGAGAAATTAATATTGCATTGTATGTTAGAGATTCTACTCAGATTAATCTTTCAACCATATATTCTAATCATTTGGTTTAGTAAATTCAAGCCATCGTAGTTATGTAGTAAAACCAAAGGTCATGAGAAAGTAAGCACTAGAACCATGGACTTTTTTTTTGTTAGTCATGCAACGCACCCACCCTGTTAGTTGGGCAACACACCCACGCGGTTAGTCACATGATTCACCCACCCACCGGTGGGGTTGGTGTCTCCTTAGCACTTGAACCTGAGACCTGCTGTTGAAACGCCTAGGCGTCTTGCAGCTGGGCTAGCACACTAGAACCATGGAATTACCAAAAGGCATGACTTCAAATTTTGATTAACACTCCAAAATAATGAGGCATATCAACGAGCATGGATTGAAGACTCGGTGACTAGAACCAACTCATTCAGTCCTCCGTTAGCTGGGAGGGCCCATAAGGTCACTCGGTCCTGAGTTGAAGAAGACTCCATGGTGATTTGACCGAGTCAACTTCGAGCATATTTCCAATGATGACTTATGGTCCTGAACCAACTCAAACTCAACCGAGTTCAAATCAAGGATATCTCCAATGCTGACTCGTGGTACCGAACCAAATCAGACTCAACCAAGTCCAAATCAACTCGGACGAGTTGGCAATCCATGTCGACGAGAGACGCATGAAGTGGACCTCACTCAAAGATCTTGTTAAGATTCCCAACTCCTCTCAAGACTCCCAAGGCCCCAAGATGTTCAAAACCCATCAGAATTATCACAAGACGTTGAAGTTTTAAGAGAATGTACGCATTAGATGAGTGAACTCAGCAGGGGCGTGGCTTCGAATGTTGAAGAACACGTAAAAATCATAGTACGTGGGGTCTCTACTGTACATGAGTTCCAACCCCAGTAATCAGGACTGTTCACCCAATGGGGCCCGCTGCATACAGCCAATGATGCAAAAAGCGCACAAATCGGTACATCCAGCAAACAAACTTCTGCTCATTGAAAGTAAAGCATCAACTGCTTGGAGGCCCACCAGAGCATCCAACCAGTGGAACTCTTGCACCCCCATCGCCCATCGGCTGTGCTACCTACAGTATGAACGGTTCCGATCACCAGTAGGCTGTCATTACGCAGGATCATCGCCCAAGAGGACTACAATTTGGGGAACTCCAGCGTACTACTGCCACTTTTTCTGAATTTGTAGCCCTCGAGTTACCTGAAGAGAGTGACATGATCGGAACAGTACCGCGCCTGCTCCTCGCCGCCCTGCGAGAAATTACAAAGCTCAATGTCAATTTCAATTTCAACTTCAATTTCTCGTATGCCGAGAATACGATTTGACGAGAAAATCGAGAAAGGGATCTGACCTGCAACAGGATGAAACCGAAGAGGGGACTAGACGAAGCTTTGAGATATTGACGGAAGGAATGCACGAGCTTCGCGCGATTGAGGGCGTGTAGCTCCATCGCGATGTCCGGAGGGCCGTGGGAAGAATAAGCCATGGCGATTTTCGACGGTCGAGATTCGCCGGAAAATCTCGATCCGGGCGATTATTTATGGCGGGAGCAGCTGCTGGTGTTTGGCATTTGGAGACGTTGGCGCGAGAAGCTCGTGGGATGCTGTGAGAGGAGGGGTCTCCTTAAATAGAAAAAATATTACACTCTCTGATGGAGTATGAAACAGCGTACGTTTGCATCCAGAAATGGCACGTGTTTGCATACGTGTGACTCTATCCCGACCGTTAAATATTTTCATTACGGTTCATAGTATTTTTCGTATAAGTCTCTCTTAACCTTAATCCCAATTACACCCACTTATATAGGGAATAGAACCCAAAATTATAAACAAAGCTACCAAAACGCACAAAACTGCGCGAACCTTCTATCAGTTGGGTCGAACAGTCGAGATGGGTCGAGATGGGTCAAGACCACCCTTGACCTGTCGATGGCTCATGTTCAACTGATCGAACACACCAAAAACAGCCCAAAGAATTTTGCCAAAATTTCAAATATTGTTGACTAGTCGAGCCTAAGGGTCGACCGATCGAAACCCCAAAAATCATCAAAATTCTGTGTAATTCCAGGCATGCTCGACGAGTTGAGTAGGCTAGTCGACTAATCAATACCTATTTTCTGCATAAATTAAAGGTTCCTTCAACGATCTCCACCGAAGCTTTAATCAACAATTTCATTCATTCTTTTGCTACATTCTCCATCTCTAATTTGTCCCAATTGTGGCATTATCATTGTTGCTTTTCATGCAAACTCCATCTTCACTTCATCTTCACTAGACCCGAAAAGTTGCATAGAACTTGAACTTCTTCATGGGAATCACCTTCATAGGCATATTCATTGGATTCACACTTATGTGGATCTTTTTCATAGTCATGTCGCTTTTCCTCAATTACTTGTTAGATAAAATGGTAACGCACATCAATATGTTTGGTTCTATAATAGTAAAACGAATTCTTCGTCAAATTGATCGCGCCTTCGTTGTCACAATTAACAGGCACGACCTTTTGTTGAAGCTCCATTTAATTTATCATTCTTCATAACTAAACCACTTCCTTTAATGCTTTTATCACTGTCATATGCTCGGCTTCGGTTATGAAAAGAGTCATCATAGACTAGTGCTTCAACATCCAACTGATCGCTCCACCTACAAACTCAAACGAGCAACCGAAAGTCGACTTTTTTACTTCCACACTGCCCACGTAATCATAATCTACGCGGCCTACCAATTTGTCCCATAATTTCTCAAATGTCAAGACGTGGTCCTGCATACCTCAAATATACCGAAGTGGTCATTTCACAGCCCTTTAATTTGCTTGCCGAGGTTAAACATATATCTACTAACAACATCCATCGCATGTGAAATATCTAGTCTCGTACAGACCATAAAATACATCAAGTTGCCTATTACACTTGAATAAGGCACACAAGACATAATCTATTTTTTTTCATCCGTTTCAAAAAACACTACTAAAAAGAAAGCTTAAAATGAGCCGCATGAGGAACGCTGACCAGCTTAGTCTTGTCCATCTTAAACCTCACAAATATATTCTTAAGGTATTCAGCTGAGACAATCATAACCTTCTCCTCTTCCTGTATCTGTGTATGTCAATGCTGGTAACTCTCTTTGCAGCCACAATTCTTTCATCTCAAATGTCCCTTGTTGATCTCATACATGCTATGGTTGGCAATAACTATGTTATCAACATACAATACCAAGATAATGAACTTGTTAGTGCACTTTTTTGTGGCATACTAGTGCACCTTGTTTGTCAATCACTTAAGTCAGCGAGTCTAGTGTTGATTGAGCTTAATGAAGACGAAGACCGAAGACTCAATACGGACAAGCTGCATCAAGGATAAAGAAACAGGCAAAAGAGATGCATTGGTGTGCCTTGCCTTGAACCTACTCAAAACAATAACCTTTTAGATGACTTGGACCAACTAGGTATACCCTTAGTAATCATCATTAGGCTTGGAACTCCATGAAAAACATGATAAGTTAGACTAATTAAATAGGTAGAAGCTGTTGTAAACAAAATAGCTCAAACAATAGTTTTTATTGATCTCTGATCAATCGGATAAGAATTTCGATTGGACTCCGATCAATCGAACAAAAGTCCCGATCAATCGGAATTTGTTCCAGCAAGTTTGAAAATCCACTGGACAAATTTCCGATCAATCGGACAGATTTCCGATCCATCGAAAGGGGTCAATCCGATCAATCAGACAAATTTTTTTATCAATCCACTGGAATTTTTTCCGATCAATCGGAGATACGCGAATCTGCCTTTTTTTTACCGTTGGAATAAAATTTATATATAGAGGGGGATTCGTTTTTTAGCTAAGGGAGGGGATTTTGAGGAAATAGAAGCCATCATCGTTGAAGAACATTAAGAGCTCTATTCATAACCCAAACAAGTGATCTTCCTTGTAATTCATCACAAGCATGGAGCATTCAAAACTCAAGATGAAGATGCACTTGTCCCTCTTTTGATTTCTAGAGATTGGATTGATCTTAATAGTCATATTCCTATCTAATACTCTATGATGAGATCTTTATAGGTTAAACTCTCCCGGCAACCCATTCCCATAAGTTGTAGAGATCTCAAACCTACCCTCCTATTACCTTAGGCATATCAAAGACATCATTTGCAAGGTAGTTGATCAAGTGCATCTAAGACATTGGTGACGCAGCAAGAACATGATCGGGGGAGCAAGGGAAGCTGATTGAAGCATGAGAGAGCGGAGATCAAGCAACCCAACCGGCGCTGAACAAGGGGCTCATCCGACAAGTAAGGTTGTCATTATAGATGGTCCTTCCACTCAAATTCCTGTGGGAGTTGAGTGAAGAGTTTGTTTGACAAACTCGAATCAGGGTCGTTTGTCGATCCTTGGCTTATTAGTTGAGCCTAAAACTCTAGAGACGTTGGTCGTTCATTAGCACGTTTGTCGGCCTAAAGACTAGGGGATGTTTGACGCTCATTGGCTCGTTTGCCGAGCCTAAACAAAGTCTCCAAGGGGGAACCTCCGACACAGGAGTGAACGTGTGTTGTCCTTTAGTAGGACTTGAGGTGACCTTAAGTAGGTCCCATAAGTTGGGAGGAATCTGTAAACTCCTCGGTTGGGCGGAGCTGATTTAAAACACCATGGTTGGGAGGAAGCAAATTTAAACTCCCTAGTGAATGCTTGTGTGCTCAAAGGGGTTGAGTACTTGAACCGGGAGTGGAGTAGACAAGTAGTCGAACCACTATACATGCTTGTGTTTGTGATTTTTTAGCACATTTCTTAATATACATTGTGTTTAATTACTTAACTATGAATGCTTAATTAGAATGTATGTTAGGCACTAAATAGGCTCATCCACATACAAGATGTACTTTCACTTAGTTATGTAGACTTGAGCTTAATTGATCCATCATTTATAGTCTACTTAGGCTGCATAGATTAGGAGCTTGATTTACTTAATCATTTGAGTATCTATGTATGCTTAGACTAGGTTGCTTATTTCTTAAATCATATGCTAGTCATGTGATTGAACCCACTTAGGCTTAGAAGCCGAAGTGTTATTGCTTACTTAGTTTAATTTATTAAAACTGTTAAGTAGGCGAAAAGAATTTCAAAAGGTCCTATTCCCCTTCCCATAGGCCATAGCCATAATTCTGATTGCTCTCAAAGCTTCCGCATGCATACGCCTCTACTCCAAAAGGTGTAATTTCAGAACTTCCCATCACCAAGTGTCTTGAAATAGATATAATGATCACACTCACTCCTATTAAACCTCTGAGTCGTATTAAATAATCAAATTTCTTGTACCATTGCCTAAGAAACTATTTCAAGCCGTATAATGTAACACTCTGAATTTTAGGGGTCGAGTACAACCTCGATCCCTGAGATTTCGGGTGTCATTATTTCTTTGCGGAAGCGTGATTTGTTGACTTGGCTTAATAAAGCATCAAGACACGAGTTTAAAGTTTGTACAAGAAGTAAGGTAGTGACGAAATTTAAATTAAACCTAACACCCCATATCAAAAATCGGCATAGCTCTCTCGCTAAGCTTGACCATCTAGGAGCTGGAAGAATGAGTCGTCGTCATAGTATTTTGCAAAATCCTCGAACTCCTCTTAAACTGCCTCTGCCTCCGCCTCATGGGTGCTTATTTCTATAATAAAGTCTGGTTGGTGTTTTAAAACACCATCCTATGTGAGAGTGAGTAGCTAACTCAGTGATATCGTAATTATAAGTTAAGCATGTTATCAAATCAATCAGGCTTAGGTAATAACTACACACAAAACATACATTTTCCTAAACTAGTTGATTTAGTGCATAGATGTCATGAGTTCGCACACAATGCATGTCTCAGGCAAAGTTCACATGTCAACAAATGGTGCGCTAGTTTTTCTAACAGTCAACCAGGCACCCACAATTTGAGTATGAGGGTTGTTCTTTTTTATCTTAATATCTATAATAGTCGGGCAATTACTTTGAATGCCCGTGACATATATGCATGATTAGTTCAACATTTATTAAGTGTTTTCTCATATAGCCATATTAGTGAAGCTGAGATACTACCATTATATCACAAGTCTTAACCTGGACCATCTTGCTCCCTGTGGTGTGTCGCCAATCATCATCGGTAACCCATAAATCCTTATCTCAACTTCCACACTTATACATTTCATTTAGATTTCAGTTCATCAATAAGGACTTGTCGGCCAATTCAGTTTAGCACCAAAAGGGCCCGTCACCCTCATGGTTGCTCAACAGACACTACGGGGAGTCTCTTCACCCCAACGTAGGCTTACAGCTCAGACACAGTATCTCATACCACCATGCTCGATTCATGAAACCTAAGCGAAATTATCTCTCACTAGCAATTATAAGTGGACTTATATCCACTAGCAACAATATTATTTTTAATTTTCATAAAATGTGATTTAACAATTATTATCAATATTAATCCAGGCATTAGACTGATCTTATTGACATGGGGAAACGTTGGTTGGACCATCATTGGGTGCAAAGCAACCCATGTAGTTCGACTATTGTCGGTCATCCATGTTCACCCCTAGTCAATCATACCAACCTAGGGTAGCTAACTTGACCGGGCTACCCCAAAAAACTTGTTTGATTAACTAGTATTACCCTACAAAAGATTATAATTCAATCCAAACAATTGAAGCATATTGATGAACAATTGAACTAATTCTTAAGGCATGCCCATTCAAACACAAATACCATCCATTAACAATCTACTAAGCCACACAAGAACTTAAATATGTTAGAATTCCAACATATGGAAGTCAAGTCATTTAGACATTCCAGCAAACACTCAAGCTACCTAACAAGCATGTACTAATAATTGCAATAAATGAAACACTACAAGCATTTAATCTTCGTAAATCTTATCTACACCAAGAGTCATTCGTTAGCACTGTCCAAGGTTAACAAATGGAAACCTAAAAGTATAGTCCGCATATTAGGGTTAGGATTCTCGGTTGTCTGAGCGCCCGGGGTTAAGGTTTGTGGGGGAATCAGCAGCACCTATAATGATAGCAAGGTTAAGGTGAGATTATGCATTAGAACCTGAAATGAGAGAGGGAGGCACAACTCGTATCTTACCTTCGATCTTAAGGGGATTGACGTAGACATGACAAATCAACGGCTAGAAAGAAGAACTTGTCCTAGGAGATGCAAATCTCAAGCACAATAACTCAACTCCACCACCCTTCTTTCTTCTTCTCATTCTTTCTCTCCCAATTTCTATCTCTCTCTCTCTTTAAATCTTGAATTCAGATTTGGGGAGAAATGTCCCAAATCAAGTTTATTTATAATGTCAGGTGTGTTGCAAATGGCCCTAATGAGTAATTGTTGAATATATTGTTGGGCCGGTTCCACCTCAAAATTACTAGCTTATTAAGAGGCCTCTTCTCAATATATAGCCCAGCAATCTCCCTAGCCTCTAGCCGATGTGGGACAAACCCAACATATATAGCCCTAGGGGAGGTTGTTTCCCCCATTTAGGTCCCACCAGGACTCATATGGGTCCATGAAAACCATAAGATAGTTGTTATCGAGCAGATCTACCTAGGGTTACTATCGTTCGCAATTTGGATGCCGCAATCAACGGATGTGGCATTGTGTTCGTTTAACGGTCACTAATCATCGATCGAAACTGTGGCTTTAGGAATATTTGATACCGAAGTCCTAAGTTTCATCGTGATCTAACAGCTTGAAAGCTACAACTTGACATAAGTTTGAATGACATGATTCACTTAAATTCTAGATAGTTTATGGGTAGACTCACACATCACATATACTCCCTATTAACTATAAGTTAAGCGATCTGGCACGTAATCTCAGCTCAACATTTCGTGAGGGACATCAAGCCTCTAAGACGGATGATGTTCCTTAGTTTCAAGTTTGATGACCTACTAACGAGCGATTTAAAACTTGTTTGGTGATTTCAATTAGTTTTGGAATGAAATATAATGTGAGATTTCTTGTGTATAACGTGTAGGGTCAGATCAATTTATGCTTAAGGTTGGTCATTAGAAGTTAGTAGAAATGGTTGTTTAGCCTAATTCATCATCAGCAATTGATTTTTAAGTTATACGATTATTTGATTAATTCAGGTCATACACCTGATCTAAACCGTCAATTGTGTTGTTCGTAGGTAGATCTTCGTCAAGTTACGATTATCTTGATTAATCAGTAGTAGGTCATATAAATATGAGCTCTAAATGAATAGCTCACAAGGTTAGGCCCAAGATCTTGGTGTTCGGCGTTTTCGTTAGTTCCATACAGTTGACAAATTAAATTTGTGCGGTTTTCTACCTGTAACACCTGTTTATAGAAGAGAATCGAGCATTACAAACCACTAGGTGAGAAAATAGAACAATTTTAACGAAAAATTTTCTGATAATTTTTTAATCTCGAGTGGCAAAAATCTGAGGCATTACATTTAATGACCTCTTTAACCTGCAAACGTTGTTCTGTGTCCATTATATTTTAAATTATTCTAATTGCTTAATATAAATCTACTCTTCCAATTCCCCATATAAGAAGGGATCAATGCTCAACTTTGTTGAAATGGGTTCAACTAAATGATCCATTGAAAATTTTACAGGGATTTACTTCTCCAGCTGTGGTAGATGTGAATAGCCCCTTACTATATCCAAACATAAACAATTATTTACCTGCCAGGAGGGGTGTTGGGGCCCACCTTGACGTGTGTGTTTTACATCAACGCCGTCCAATCATTTTTCGAGCTCATTATACGGCATGAGCCCAAAAAATGAAGCAGATCCGAAGCTCAAGTGGACCAATCCACGAGGAAAACAAACCTTCCTAGGCCCCCCCTAATTTTCACATGACATCTAACCTGTTGATAGGGTCACACAGGCCTGGATGAAGGGAAAACACAAATATCAGCTTGATCCAAAACTTCCGTGGCCCCCAAGAGGTTTTTAATGGTGGGCGTTCAATCAACACCGTTTCCTGTGGTGTGGTCCACTCAACCGTCGAATCGCTTCATGCTTTTTTGTTATTATATGATCTGGAAAAAAGGTTAACCGTCGAATCTGCTTCATTTTTGTTATTATGATCTGGAAAAAAGGATGGACGGTGTGGATAAGCACACACATCAAGGCGGGCCCATAGCGCCTAATTGGGTGACCAGCCAATCCACTGCCCCTTTCAACTTGTACCATGTTCTGTAATCCACCTAGGTTACGTCAGGGCCGATTTTCAGCATTTGGAGTAACATTGAGGCGACGCATCCGATGGACGGGTCAGATGTCATGGATATATCATGTGGATCCCACTTCTGCCCGGTACCACCGTACTGGTGTCACTGATTTTGGAAATAAAAAGCTCTGACGGCCCCACCGTGATTTCTGTGGGACACTCCACTCCGTCCATCAGCAGCAGCAGCTCACGTTGGGACGTGAGCCCGAAAATCAGGCAGATTCAAAACTCAGGTGGACCAACTACTGGAAATGTTAGATTGCCCAACATTGAAACCTTCTTGGGTTTCACCTAATTTTTAGATCAGGCTTATATTTGTATATTCTCTTCATCATGGTGGGACCCACACCCACATTGTGAACGGGTTTGATGGCATATAAACATCACGGTGGCCACCACGAAAGGTTCACCCTACCGTTTCCTGTGGTGTAACCCCCTGAGAAATTTTCAACAATAAACGCTCAATTCACCTATTTAACAAGTGGGGCCCATGATTAGGGCTATCAACGGCCGTTTTTAAACTGTTTGGTCCAGGTCCTGATGGTCGGGTGCCAATTCGAGCCATACCCATGATTCAGTAAGTAATTGGTTACCCAATGGACCCCACAACAGAGAGGAGATGCTGTAAGAATTATCCAGATCAGAATCAAGATGAATAGAAGATTAGGATCTTCCAATCATGGGTCTAATGTGGGCCACGGGCCCAGCAGGGACAACATTCAAGCTCTGATGCATCACAACTCCATTTCTTGGAGCCCATCTTGGTGACATCCACGTTCAGCCATCCAAGCTAATGATTCCATGGGCCTCGGTGTGAATGGTCCATGAACCAAGATGTCCCAAATGCAAAGATCTCAATCCCACCCATCCAGGCAGCCAATAGAGAAACCAGTGTGCACTTCAACCCCAAAACTGGCCAGATATTAAATGGCTAGGATCATTCAATTTAGGAATTTTTGAGGTATGGGACGGTCCCACCAATGCAATGGACCACTGAATTATGGGTCCCACTAGCACAAACTACACACCCAAACCACACTGAAGGAATAGTCAGGTCATTCAGATCAATGTCAAATGATTATCATTCTACTAAAAGTAATCAGTTAGTCTACTCTTTTCCTAAACCGTACGCCATATATTTTATACATGGCCCACTGGATGAGCAGACCAGACCAGACCAGCCAGATGCTTGGGCCAGGACGCAAAGAGGTGGTACCCACCTAAATTCACAGACCAGATGACAAATCATGCCAAAACTACAAAGCGTGGGGCCCCTGCATCGCTAAGCACAT